>JAJJMB010002379.1:2570058-2635969 GCA_023531105.1 Papaver atlanticum | reverse complement strand
AAAAAAAAAAAAAAAAAAAAAAAAAAAAAAAAAAAAAAAAAAAGATATGGTAACATTAATTACTCACTCGTGACCTTTATAATTCCAAGCGTGCCATCCTGATGGATGGATAATATGGTCAAAGGTTGTATTATGAAATATGACACGCGAATGACTTCTATAAGCTCTTCCAAGGTATGTTGGGCCGATCCCCGTCACTGTTCCTCCATGGAACACGAACCCGGTTGTCTCATCTTCTGTATCCCTACCCTGTGCTGTTATGTAGCCAGCTCCTTGTGATACCAAGTCGCAGTTCTAGCAACAGGAAGATTGAAGAAATTAAATCACACACAAATTACGTATTGGGGTAAAAGCTAGATTACATTTCGGATTACATTTTGGCTTTGGCTGCATGACTTACTTCGTAATAAGATTGTGCATTGCCCCAAATGAAATCGCATAGACCCTCAATACGACAATTTTGGTAAAAATGTCGGCCTTGCTGATCCCAAAGTGTATCTTGAACTCCATAGAAATTGCAATAGTAGAACGAAGCTTTATCTCCCATTACCAAAGCTGCAACAGCCGGCTTTATTTCAGGGTCATTCATACCCCATTTGCCGTTCATCGTTCTATTATATCCATCAAGCCGGTATTTTGCATAATTGAATGTATTCTGTTGTCAGGTAAAGACTAATGTTTAGACACCAGAAAGGAAAATAAAAACAAAAATCAAATGCTTAAATATCGGTATATATATAAATACCTTGAAATTTATACGCTTCGCGACAAAATTCTCGGCTTGCTGTGTCAAATAGAATGTCGGACTCTCCAAAGGTGTATCACGAGCATTGAATTTAATGGTAGTACCTCCATGGACATCACCTTCTAGTATGATACATGGCCTATCAACTTCCACTTGCTCACTGATTTTTCCATAGAACCATATAAAAAAAAATAAAAAATGTAAAGGTTTTGCTACTCGAAAGTATGTCTGCGTACCTATAGTTGCCGGCCTGAACAAGTATTCTGGACCACTGAGTATTGTTTATTGGAATGTAACTGATAGCTTCTTGAATACTGGTAAAATTTGCCTCTCCAAGCAACTTAGCAACAGTGATGGTAACAACCGGGTAATTACATTCTAAAGCTAAACCAACGTCAATACAAACAAGAAACAATATCGATAAAACTAACAAGAAAACTGAACAGAAGGATGACATTATTATATATTTTATGTGGATGTTCCTTGATGAGAACGGAAAAACAATCTTAAAAAGAATACCAAGAAGTGAAAAAGAGAAGAAGGAAAATAGAAAATAGCCACAAAATCAGTGATAGTAGGTATGTATGTTTTCCGAAGCTTTGCTCTTATATAATGTACACAATCTAAGGATTTATTGATGCGGGGTAAAATTCAAACAAAAAATTGAAGATGCATTATTTTGATGACTAAGCAATAAAAATCTCAAAGATCGCCTAATAAATTTTTTACTAATCAACTTTCCTACTTAAACATTTTTTACTAATTTACCGACTAGTTTTATGGTGGAGTGAATAGAATTTTTGATTAATAATAACAAAAGGAGTCGACGAGGCGACAACCACAACAATGGATGCACCAATTAAGAAAATCTGCAACTTCAACAACATATAGTGATGATACATGCAACTTCGACTAAATCATGGCAATTGAACTTATTACAAAAAACGTCTCTAAGACATGATCAAAGCATTCAAGAGTTCTTTTTGGTTTCTTTTGGAATCAAGAGTTGGTACAGATTTCCTTCCAATTATTGAAAAGTTTAGATGTAATAACAAAATCCCTAACATTTAGGGTGGATAGAGCCACCCCAGGCCTTGGAAATTACATCTCTTGGACTCGCACCTTAATTTCATGTGCTTGCATTACCGGATCCATATTAAGCTTCATAAAGGAAATGCTTTTTTACCAAAGTTTTTTTTTAATGATTTTCATTTTCAAATATTGAATGGTCGTTATTTGAAGATGTACATTATTTTTGTTTTTCAAAAAAGATCCCAAACATAACATATTGGGCACGTATAATTGTTTGTATGTTTTACGCAACATATCAGTCAGACTCATTTGTAGATACGACTCGACACAATCTAAAATGAGTGAAAATTAATATTAATGCTTCATACATGTCTGAAACTAGAAAAGGCATCACTGGTCTAATTGTTCGTAATCATACAAGATACGCAGTAGGAGTAAAAGGCTTTAATCTGGAGGAAAAGGTGGATGCAGAGATGGGAGCTGAACATTTTGAATGCAAAGCTCTGGTCAAAGCAGTTGAATGGATGGAAGATTGTGGATTTAATAGAGTAATTTATGAGATGGACTGCGAAATTGTGGTGAACTCAATTCACAGTGAAGACTCACAAGTGCACTGGTTTAATCACCATTTAATTTAAGTAATAACTTTTGGTTTTACAAAGGAGTTAATAGGCTAAATAACAGTATAGCTCATGCTCTAGCAAGAAAAACTAGGCTTGAAGCTCAAAGTTTCTTTTATGCTTCCAACTTTCCTCCTGATATTATCAAATGGATTGAGGAAGATTATATCTGTTACAACAGTTGATTAATAAAATCTTTTTAGTATCAAAAAAAAAAAAAAAAAAAAGGGTGAATACGAGTTGATTTAGGATTCGTACGGGTTTAAAAACGTTTCACACAAATTATACATCTACTAGTACTTTTAAAGTTCAATTTTCATTTTCATTTTCATTTTCTTTCCTTTTTTTTTGTTTTTGATCAAAAATCAAATTAAAGAACTCTCTTTTAGTATAGACTCTCAATACTGCCTCAAAAAATTAGTAAAGCAACATATTTATTCCCTTTTATATATGCCTATTTTTTTTGTTTATCATCCGTAAAATTGCTCATATATTTACAAAATAACTAAATAGCATTTACCACTTGACATAAGACTGACAAATTGGAGAAGATTTCCAAAAATATGGGGTCATCTTAGGGATGTGTGCTGAGTTTTCAGATTTTGAAAAGTGCCTCATTCTGTTAGATTTTCCATCCAAATCCGTTAACTAGTGAATTTGGGACATTTTGATAGGCCAATAGGATTTATAATGTTCAAGTTAAAATTGTATTTTTTAAATAGTAACAGCCGGACAAACACTGCCACCGCCACCGTAACCACAACCAACGCACCACCACAACCACCACCGCCACCGACTGATCTATCATCATTGACGCCACCCTTTGAACTCTGAACCACCACCACGTCGACCATTAACCAGCACCACCTGAACCCTAAACCACCATAACCTGAACCCCCACCCGAGCCTTGAAGCGAAGTTATTGTCTTTTTGTACACGTGAGAACTCATATGTGTCAAATTGATTACTTAAGCATTTTGGATGAATAATTAACAAAATGTGATATTTCCCCAAAATCTAAAACTCGCGGCAATGTCCTTAACATCCCTCTCATTTAGGGGTGTTTTTCCCATTTTCCCAAGACTTGAAGTTAAAGACGAAATAATTTGACACATTAACAAATTTGGCTATTATACTGTCGGATCCCTCTATAACAACATCCTTTAACCTCAAAGACCTTAAAGCAAACTTTAAGAAGAAGAAAATAAAGATTGGCTCAAACTTTGGCATATGAGAATTCTTTACAAATACTTATTATTCATGTGGAACGTATCTCATGACATTCTTTCAGTCTAAAAAAATAAGCATGCATGTGCAATTTTAGTCTACCTACTACTTGCAAGACATATAACATGGAGGAAAAAACTACAACTCACATGCTTATAACTTTACCTTATGGGTTGAAGGTTTGGTTCAAGAGGAACAAGTCTGTGTAAGTCCCTAAGTAGGTAACTTTTGTTTATCTTCCCTTTGATACAATAAAATGGGTTAATTGTGTCATGATCTATGTGTTCTTAGTTGGCTGATTGTTGTTGGTAATGTATGGCAAAGATTGAATGTGTTATGGGGTATATTTGAGAAGAAAAGATTAATAAAGACTAAATACTTTTGTTGCTAACTCAAATTAGTGTTGTTGTTTGTATTGGTACAAACTTATAAGGCTGAAATAATTATAGGTGAAACTTAATTCACTGAACCATGTTGCTGTCCGGTCATAGTTACGCTGAAAAATTGCAAGGTGCATTTGCAGGTGTGACAATTCGGGTATCAAAGCTGTGTTTGGTACACAGTTTGAGTGTATTTGTTGAATAATATACATGTACTTCTTTCTCTCTTAAGCTATCTTTCTGTGAACGAGTAATTGGTGCATTGTATTCAGAGAAATTGCATTATAAATGAGTTCTAATGGGTGCGTTTGATCAGTTGGAGGAATACTGTGATGTTGGTGATATTATCATGGATATAGGTGGTGATGGCCTAGATATTCCTCTTGCTCATGAAGAAAATGGCAATCTAGAATTATTTGAAGGAAGAACATCAGATTGGTTCAAAGAATTCGATAAAAGGTTAGGTGCAGTGGAGGACAAGGTGTTTGATGCATCCTTGTTGAATTGCGAAACCAATGCTGAAGTGAATGGATTGAACAGGAAATTCAGTGACGTAAAGACCATACTAACATGCCATGCGAAGCTAATGTCCGAGGAGATGACAAGCATTCGTAGGTTAATCCGTGCTAGCACGTTTTTAGGGGAAAATTTGAATGGGGAAATCTCTAATCAAGTCCCGAGTCCAAGAATTTATGCGGGTTCCAGAAATGCTAAAGAAATTGAGAATTTTTTGTATGACGTTGAGGCATAGTTTGTTGCGAATGGAACGGGGAACGGACAAATTTTAACTCTCACAGGCAGTTACCTAAGTGGTGATGCCAAGGTTTGGTGGAGAACTATGTTGCAAGAAGATAAAGTTGCTGGTTATGCCAATCATATTTCTTGGAAAGACATGAAAATAGGGTTGGTGCTTGGTAAGCAAGAAAGTTTATGTACGCTGAAAATGACAAGTATACCACATGCCTATGATGATAACTTCCTTACATTGGTGCAAGAAGTGTGTGGCATGAGTGAACAAGATCAAATGTTCCAATTTTTGTCTGGTGCTAGTTCTTGGGTCACTGCTGAACTCAAGAAGCGTAAAATTCAGAGTGTTCATATGGTCATTCAAGTAGTAAGAGAGCTTACTAATTACATAAACTGAGGATGTGCAGAGCTGTGAAGGAAAGGCCATAGGAAAGGAAAAATCTCCTAGCAGTAAGCGTAAGCATGAGGCAATGGACGAAAAAGATAATCCATTCTGCCTGGAAGTATATGGGATACTTCATTTGCAAGGGACTACATTTCGCTTGAAGTTGTCCATTCAAGGCGCAACTTAATTCATCAGTTGGGAATGACTGTGGTAGTCATTCTAGCAAGACTCATGAAAGCCGAAGTGAAGGTGCGAGGAAAATACCTCGAGGCGAAGTTTTCGCTCACTTCGACAGAGGAAGAAACTAAGCTAAGATAAATAGGGAGTGTTGTTGTCTCCATGGGAAACACTAAGTGCGGAGATTATGATGTCTTATGAACTTGTTTTATTTAGCTTCAGTTATTGGTTGTTGTAAAATCTATGTGTAGAGTTTGGTTGTACAGACTTTTATTTTAGTCCTCAAGTTTGTATAGACTTTGCTTTTCTTTGTTAATGAGGTTTTAGATTTCAAAATGGTCAGTAGACCAAACATGTGATGATACATGGTTTTTCTATGTGAAAGCAGTAATGAATGAAGGGTTTTTTTTGTTTATAAAGTCTTGCCTCTTTATTTTTGATGTAAATATAACTCATGGGGAAGTGCTGCAATAACATACTATGCCTAATGTATACCATAGTGAGACAAGGTGAAAGCTAATAAGCAAAGCATAGGACATGGGTCGTAGTTGATGTGATAATGTTGTTGTTGTTTGGGGGATTGCAATATTGCACGCGGAAAGTAGGTAGCGACAGTGCAAGCAATGTAAATCAATATAGAAGTCATTCCATCAACAAACATGAGTTGCGTATAACTCATGGCCTTTGGAAAGGCACACTCTTTCCAGGAAACTGTCATGTCCCATGTTTTATAGGTCACCCGTGTATAAGGGCACCCTGGGTGTAGTTAGTAATGTTAATATGTGTCTGGCACATGTACCATTCTTGTACCCTAATAAGTATCTGAGTCTTTACTCCTCTTTGAATTATCGAATAGAATTTGTGTTGTTGTGTTCTTCTTTCTCTTTTGGGGCTTTACCCTTCAATCTCATAGTGTAGATCCTGTAGATTGAGCCTGATCACTCATTTGTAGTGTAGCTCACTACAAGTGGTATCAGAGACGGTCTTTCCTTGGATTGATCATGGCTGATGGTACTAGATTGAAGGCTCTAGCGGCGCAATTAGCTACTGTTCTTCAGGTTGAAGAAGTAATTGAAAGGCTTTAAAAAATAATAAATCATCTCATGTTATTCTAGCCGGATGCAAGAAAATTTTAGCAACGGAAACAAAGAAACTGCTATTACTGGAGCGTGAGATATATGTGAGTCAATCTGGTGATGGGAATTGGGAGAGCTTTGAATTAATTGGATTTGTGTTGAAGAAAGTGATGCTAATGGAGAAAGAAATCAGTCAAAAACTGGAAGAAACTCATATTGATTCAATTTCAGTAAACGATTTCACTTCAAAACTTTCAACTCCTCTAGCAATAGACGAAGGTAATTATCGATCCAGTTTCAAAACCCATTTTTCAATTATTGAAAGAGCTAAAGATGGCAGTTCAAATCGCAACTGTGAGAAATCAGTACCGTTTCATCAAAACTTTTCACCTCACAAAGCTGAATCAGTTTCTTCCTTCCGTGATGGGTGTAAAGTGAATTCACTGTTTCTGGATTATCAAGAGAGTAAACCGTTCGTTTCTGAACATAATTCTCTAAAGATTTTTTTCAAATTCTCAAGTTAGAAAGGTTACACATGCTGAAGTAAACGATTGCAACTCGTTAAATCAGAATTTGAATAAGCAGTTTGAAGATCGAAAGTTAATTACAGATGATAACCTTAATCAATTTACTTCTTACATATTCCAAATTCTCAAGGTATTTTCTAGCCTACATGTATCTCCAATTACTTCTATATGTGTTGGTTTACCTATTTCAGATTCTAGACGTATGTTATTTGATCGTGGAAAATGCCTTTAAGCTATTAAAAGGCATACTTATTATGTTCGAAGTAATTCTGAATTTAATGGGAAATTTTTTTATGAGCTAGTTCTTCAACAAGGATACATATTAGATTTCATGTTTGTGAACTCAACTGGGTGTGTAATTGTTAAAGATGGTGATAGTTGTTATGGAAAGAACCTGCTTGTGAAAATGTCCCAGAGAGGTGGTAGCACCAGTTATGGTTATGGTAGAAGGTTGTTTGATCGATGCTTAAAAGTGGGAATTCTGTATATGAGCTAATTCTGGAATTTGGGTGTTGTGTGGAATTGTTATTCGGGTATTCAAATGTGTTATTGTTTGTTGAAAACGGTGACAGTCAGGGTGATTGCAAGTTGTTAGATAGAAGGCGTAAACAAGGTAAGGTTATCTGGACTGTTTTTGTACTTCAAATGACGAAGGAAGCTGCTTATGGCAAAGCTCGAGAACTATTTGTTCAACTTCACCATACTGGAAGATGGAGTGGCAGTGGTGATATAGGTTATGTAATCTTGCTTCTGATGTGTGGGTTACTTAATAACTTGGTCACTCATTTTGTAATACAGGGGAGTGGAAAGGTACAAAAACTTTCCGACAAAATTGCAGATTATGTGGCTGGGAGTTTGAGTAGAGTCGGTGTATGGAAAATTCCCTTGAAGGAGCTTAGGTACCTTCAGGCGTTTCTTATTTCAATTCCCAGAGTGGTGAAAGGTCATACTTATCTTTCAGAAATCGGGCTCTTCCACATTTTGTTACTTACACCTGAAGTCTATGAGAGTTTTTCATTTCGTGATATAGTTATAATGACAATGGTTTATTCCACATGGAGCTGTTTCTACTCGTTCTACTGTGCTCAGCATCGGAGTTCTGGTTGCAACCAGTTGATGGGTGTTTGTATAAATATGCTTCCACTCAATATTCTCAATTGTGTTACAAGTATATGTGGGGTATTGCATGACAGACCGAGGAGAATTGTTTCTGTATTGATTGTGTACTGGCAAGGATATATAGTGAGAACCCCGTCCATACTCAGTTGCATTCCAAATATATTAATGCTAGTAGCCTTTTTGCAGTGGAAGTTCAAGTTTTCTACAGGTCCATGGGGTGTGGGAACTGTCAGTGAGAACGTATCAGTTCTTGTGGTAATTGAATGCATTCTTCTAAAGGTTCTCGATACTAAGAAAAGAAGGATATGGGTGCTACAAGTGACAGCAAATGGAGTTAAAAGTACAATCAGGTCAATTGGAAAGTGAAAGGCTGTAACTATGCCAAATACAGTGATTAGGAAGGTCATGCAACCGAAAACGGATACAAGAGATTCAATTAGCTCAATTGTTGTTGTTGGTAGTGCGGGATTACTTCGCAATCATTTGTGAAAGGTGGGGTTTTGGATCTTACGGAAATGCTCGACACACATTGCCATTTTACCTTCTCATTTGACTAAATTTCGCATAACTGAGGTCAGTAAGCTCAAGTTTGAAGAAGTAAAGTCACTACATTACATGGTTTTCCTATATACTTACTTTATTTCAAAGGTTATACACTACGTAGAAGTTGTTGGCTCAACAGTAGTTAACCGAGGTTAGATATATGAACACTCTCATATCAACCTTATTCATCTTAACCATAACTAGTTCAAATGACTCAAATGAAACTAGTTAAAGAGTTGTTCAATTGTTATATTCTCATAGAAGTATACAAGAACACAATTGAAGCAAAATCGGTTTGATTCACTCGAATCAATTCATGAACATTATGGCCACGGTTTGCAAAGAATGTATTCCTTAATATATAAATGTATTAGTTCATGAACAAACCGATTTTACAACTTTAGTTACTCAAGTATGCAAACGGGTACGCATACTTAAGTAGCCGGTCTGAGTTTGGGTTCGCTAGTATGCGAACGGGTACGCATACCTTAGTACACTTCCAAAACCCAACAGAAATTCCTGGACTTATACCTTACGCAAGTATGCGTACCGGTATGTGTACTTGGTACACGGAATCTCAAAACTATAAGTATGCATACGGGTATACATACTATAGTTCCGGTCATGGATCACATACATGCAAGAATGCATACTATGTTCATAATCCAATAGTTCTAAACTCTATTTCAATCATTGAATCTTTCTTAGAGGATGACAATAGCCGTTTTCACACACTATTAGCATCAAAGCAATTATCAAGTTATTGAAATAATCATAATGAAACATTCCAAGTCTACACCAAATGATTGTATCACACAAACCATGTAAGATGTTACTCGGCGATTTTCACATGATCATCTTTTGACTTTCGTCAAGAATATAAGATGAACTTGGTTGAAGCGAAAGCTTACCAACACATATTTCAAGAAATATGTAAGCGAGTAAATCTCAGCTCGAAATCTCAAATGTGTATAATCCAAAACTATCGTAATACGACTTTTGTCTCTATATAGGAGATAGAGTAGAAATAGACTTTCCAAGTGATAGATGAGTTTTAGTCTCCACATACCTTTTGCTGGTGAAGTTCCACAAGCTTGCCTTAGTAGTTCTTCATCTTCAATTGATGGACGCCGTGAAGTCTAATGCTCAACTACACAATCTATCCTAGTCCGATACATCACTATAAGTAGACTAGAAATCAAGACTTATAGTTTTGATCACTGACATTGACAAACAAGCTTAAGATAGCAACGCTTGCGAGTTCGACCGAGAAGTGCTCTAACAATCTCCTCATTTGTCAATTTTAGTGACAAAACTATCAATACATATGGATTACAAAATAAATAAACTTTGTAGCTTCTCATCCAAATGCTTGATCTCCTTTGTTCTTCAACATTACTCGAAATCTTCGTCACTTCCAAGTACTCCAATGATTCCAAATGTGTTCAACTCAACATCATTGTTGTTGAAGATCCGTAGATATAACAATGAGAAAACAGTTGCTCTCAATCATTGTTATACAGTGTCATAGTATTATTAAACAACATCAAAGTTCAATTGTATCATAACTTTGACAACAATACTATGGTGATATGTATCACTCCCCCTTAGTAAATACTTCATCTCAATATGAAAACCACTCCCCCTTGCATAATGATCCGTAAACCATATGTATTTGTAGTGTGCACTACACATTAATTCTCCCCCTTTTTGTCAATATAAATTGGCAAAGGTACGAAAACTAGTGGGATCCTCACGAAATTTTCATAGAGATACTTCATGACCAAAAGAGAACAACATATCAACTTGTTTAGATGCAATCATATAGCCGAAACTAAATGCACTCATCAAGGAGTTTATAAAGATACAAGATAACCCCTACAATATTCCACAACCGCACTCCCCACAAAGACTTGGCAATTAAGCACAAGTTCAATTAAGAACTCTCCCCCATAAAATGTCATTCCCGAAAGAACAACAAGAGCGACCTTACTTTTACAAGAAAATAAGGATTTCTTTGGACATTAACAAATCACATGAAACATGAATTTGTATCCAAAAATCTCAATTGAATTAACCACAAGGAAAATGATCAATTCAATTGGTCATGCTCAACATAAGAGAACTTACGGAGCAACATAGTACTCACAATAATGGCTATTCCAAACCCTAGTTATCCTTCTTAAAACACAAGAATAAATTCTCATAAGAAGTTTGCTAGACTTTGAGACCTCTGAAAAATTATTTATCGTCCCCGAACTCCTTGTCGTCAACAGCCATGGGAACATAAGGTTCATGAAGGAAGGAGTCGATTCCAACAAACCTTTTGAACTGATGTCAAACCAGGGCCTTCTGAATTTCAAGAGTTCTCAAAGCAATAGCCTTTATTTCCTGAATTTCCTTCCTTGTTTCCTTCAACTCTTCAAGAACACCAGAAAACTTCTGAGAATTTGAAGGAACTGCTCTTGGCTTCCTCACATTCCTTCTTTTTCTTTTTAAAGTTGGAGGTAATGGAGATTTATCTTTTTCCTTCATGATTGATGGCTTAACAATCATATTAACATCTTTTCCATCAGAAGACATAATGCTTGGAGTATCCATACGAACGGAATTGTTAGAGGAAATCACAAGATGATCTCAACAAGCAGTCTTTTGATAAAAATAGTTTTAAGTGAAGGAAAAAGGAATGTAGGTTTACGAAACTTTTAAACACACAAGTTCACGCACGCATAACTCTCAACCCTAAAGAGGATATAATTGTCGAAAATAACCCTCTTTTATTTATTAAATAGGGAAATCCTTTTTAATATCAATTATATATGAAAGGAAGGACGAATTCCAGACTTGCAAAGAAAAACTAACAAGAGAAAAAAAAACACTTCTCTTTTTACCTAAAGCCCGAGGTGTGAAAATCTTGTCTCTTTTGATCAGGCACATGAGACAAGATGCACTAACCAACACAATTAAGTTGTGCTGGGGTGAACAATAATCTGTCCACCATAACCTTTTCGAAAGGAATTCATAGAGCCCTATTTCTCAGAGTGTTTAGACCATATTTTTCTCTCTAATGATCTAGTATTTTCTTTGGAAACTAACTTCTTTGAAGAAGAGATGCGTTTACATACCTTTGATGATTTTTGAACAAGTTTGAGCTTGTTTGCTAATCGATTCGCTCTTCGTTGAAGTTTGTTGACATATCTCATTTTGTGTTTGTACTTGATACACTTTGAAAGTTCATGACCTTTGAGAGAACAATAAGATCATGTCAACATGGAAGATGATTCAGACGCCCGAGATATGTAAGTAGCTAGACACATAGTGGAACCTGAAAAAGCAGAAAAACAGTTTCCAGTAGAAACAGATAGATCCATTTTTTCTTCCAGACCGGTTGAGATTTCTTTTGAAAGAATATCAAGATTGATGTGTGTATTGCTACAATTATCAAAATCAATATTTTCACAAAGAAGTGCAACACTTGACTTTTCGTCTTCATTAGAATCATAGTTGTCAGACATTTCATCAAGAGTTGCAGCTAGACCTTTGTTCCCAGTGTATTTTTTACGATTTGGAAACTCATTTGCAAAATGACCAAAACCTTTACACTTAAAGCACGGTGGCATATCCTCGTCATCAGTTTCATCAATATCCCTATTTTTAGGAGGAACACGATTATGAGGTTTAACTGATGACCTAGGTTTATATCTGAAGAACCGTTTACTTCTCTTTAAAAGAAGATCTCTAAATTGTCTTGTGATCAAGGAGACTGACTTGTCAAGATCTTCATCTGATGAATCAGCCTCAGTAAGATCATCTTCAGAGATGCAAACACTTTTACTTTTATCAAGTAATTTAGTGTTCTTTTGTGCTTTGAAGGCAACATCCTTTCCGAATTTGGATGTATGCTCATGATCAAAGATCTTTAACTTCCCAACCAGAGTGTTTCTGGAAAGAGTTGCAAGGTTATTACCTTCAACGATGGCATGCTTCTTATAATCGTATCTAGATGGCAGCGATCTGATAATTTTCATCACAATGTCCTTTTCAGGAATAGTCTTACCCAACGCAAAAGATGCATTAACAATTTCAGACAATTTGTGATTAAACTCATCAAATGAATCTTCATCTGCCATACGAAGGTTTTCTTAATCAGAATTTAGGTTTTGCATCCTAGCTTCCTTTTCACATGTATTCTCTTCAAATACGGTTTCTAAGATATCCCACGCATCTTTAGACCGAGTGCAAGTAGTCACATGGTGCTGAAGATATGGGGTAATGGCATGGATGATAGCATTTGACCCGTCAAAATTTTGCTTTACAGCGAGAATCTCGGCAGGTTCATATGCACCAATATCCTTTGGAACAGTCGCATCGCCTTCGGCAACAACCGGAGGATTATAGCCATTAACAACATAAACCCATGATTGAAAATCACGCGCTTGAAGAAAGGCACGCATATCA
Organism: Papaver atlanticum; assembly: GCA_023531105.1. Taxonomy (NCBI): domain Eukaryota; kingdom Viridiplantae; phylum Streptophyta; class Magnoliopsida; order Ranunculales; family Papaveraceae; genus Papaver; species Papaver atlanticum. The sequence goes on along the minus strand of JAJJMB010002379.1, from coordinate 2,622,933 downwards.
ATTTTCTACCACAAGTAATTTGAGCCATCGAAGACTGGTGGTACGTTTATGGAGATAGCACTTCTGTCCATATTCAGATTGCTACAAACACAAACTTATGAGGTCTTAAATGTGTTTGCCTTCTCTGATACCAATTGAAAAAGCGGGGGTACAACAACCACACCCAATATTTCGTTTGGCAATCTGAATAGACAAACTCCAATATACTTTCAAGAGAATCAACTAGACAGTCAGACTCAATCTAGAGAAAAGTATATCAAAGAGTTTTATATCTCTATCTCTCAATTCAATCTGCAATCAGCAAATAGGAATTTGCGAGCCCGGTTGAATATAAGAGAAGTAACTTGAATGGTACCAAAGACCAATGTTCAAGGATCAATCAATTTCAATCAACAACCAAAGGTTGGATTTCCCAATTGATCGATTCAACGCACAACCTGTGATATTTAAAATATATAACAAAATATAATGCGGAAAAGAAATAACACCGACACCAGAATTTTGTTAAATAGGAAAACCGCAAATGCAGAAAATCCTCGGGACCTAGTCCATCTTTTAACACCACACTGTATTAAGCCGCTACAGACACTAGCCTACTACCAATGAACTTCGGACTGGAATGTAGTTGAACCCTAATCAATATCACACTGATTCAAGGTACAGTCGTGCTCCTTACGCCTCTGATCCCAGTAGGATACTACGCATTTGATTTCCTTAGCTGATCTCATCCACAACCAAGAGTTGCTACGACCCAAAGTCGAAGACTTGATAAACAAATCTGTCTCACACAGAAATATCTATTGGAATAGATAAATCTGTTTCCCACAGAAATACCTATGAGTTTTGTTTCATATTTTGATAAGTCAAGGTGCAAAGGAACCAATTGATAACCTGGACTTATATTCCCGAAGAACAGCCTAGTATTATCAATCACCTCACAATAATCTTAATCGTATGGTAGCGAAACAAGATATTGTGGAATCACAAACGATCAGACGAAGATGTTTGTGACTACTTTTTATCTTTCCTATTGGAGAATCAATCTCGAGAAAATCTTATAGAAGATAATACTCAATACGATAGAACAGGGCAAGATCAGAACACGCAACTACATAGAAAATAGTTGGGTCTGGCTTCACAATCCCAATGAAGTCTTTAAGTCATTAACTTATAGGGTTTCGTGAAAAACCTAAGGTTAAAGGAGAATCAACACTAGCTTATACAACTAGTATCACACAGGAGGTGTAGGGATTAGGTTTCCCAGCTGCTAAAGTTCTCCTTTATATAGTTTTCAAATCAGGGTTTGCAATCTAAGTTACCTTGGTAACAAAGCATTCAATATTCACTGTTAGATGAAAACCTGATTAGATTCAAGCTAATATCTTTCAACCGTTAGATCGAACTTAACTTGTTATACACAAATGAAATGTACCTTCATTTAGGTTTATTTAAACCGTACCTAAACGTGTACACCATGTTGTCTCAACAGTAGTTAACCGAGGTTAGCTATATGAACACTCTCATATCAACCTTATTCATCTTAACCATAACTAGTTCAAATGACTCGAATGAAACTAGTTAAAGAGTTGTTCACTTGCAATATTCTCATAGAAGTATACAAGAACACAATTGAAGCAAAATCGGTTTGATTCACTCGAATCAATTCATGAACATTTTAGCCACGGTTTGCAAAGAATGTATTCCTTAATATATAAATGTATTAGTTCATGAACAAACCGATTTTAGAACTTTAGTTACTCAAATATACAAACGGGTACGCATACTTAAGTAGCCGGTCTGAGTTTGGGTTCGCCAGTATGCGAACGAGTACGCATACCTTAGTACACTTCCAAAACCAAGCAGATATTCCTGGACCTATACCTTACGCAAGTATGCGTACCGGTATGTGTACTTGGTACACGGAATTTCACAACTACAAGTACGCATACGGGTATGCATACTATAGTTCCGGTCATAGATCACATACATGCAAGAATGCATACTATGTTCATAGTCCAATAGTTCTAAACTCTATTTCAATCATTGAATCTTTCTTAGAGGATGACAATAGCCGTTTTCACACACTATTAGCATCAAAGCAATTTTCAACTTATTGAAATAATCATAATGAAACATTCCAAGTATACACCAAATTATTGTATCACACAAACCATGTAAGATGTTACTCGGCGATTTTCACATGATCATCTTTTGACTTTCGTCAAGAATATAAGATGAACTTGGTTGAAGCGAAAGCTTACCAACACATATTTCGAGAAATATGTAAGCGAGTAAATCTCATCTCGAAATCTCAAATGTTTATAATCGAAAACTATCGTAATACGACTTTTGTCTCAATATAGGAGATAGAGTAGAAATAGACTTTCCAAGTGATAGATGAGTTTCATTCTCCACATACCTTTTGTTGATGAAGTTCCACAAGCTCGCCTTAGTAGTTCTTCGTCTTCAATTGATGAACGCCGTGAAGTCTTATGCTCAACTACACAATCTATCCTAGTCCGAGACATCATTATAAGTAGACTAGAAATCAAGACTTATTGTTTTGATCACTAACATTGACAAACAAGCTTGAGATAGCAACGCTTGCGAGTTCGACCGAGCAGTGCTCTAACACTTATAGATACATATACACTCAATATATATGTTTTCTCATCTTAAATTCATGGTTTCACATAAACTTAATATATTATTTCATTATAAATTCACGTTTCCATTTTATTCGTAGTTGTTCCTAAATATGGAAGATTGATAACAAAGATAGATATGAGATTTATCCAAAATTAACGAAGTCACCCGCCTGAAAGGACCATACGACTACTCAGCTAACGAATGTATATAGCCTATACATTGATTAATCATAGCCCAAAAATTCTATACTAACTATTTAACCAAACATATCTTAGTCATTTCCTAAATTCATTTTGTTTTTAACCTAAAATTAAAATAAATATATATTTTTTCCTATTAATCTCACAAATCTAATCATTGTAAATTTTAACTCCATCATCCAGGGTTGGAGCCAGGAAGAGGGGTGCAATAAAAAAAATGTAGTGACCCGTCCCTCTACCGATACTGTCCCCACTTATCCACTGCGGCCATCCGGGAGTATGGGGTTTTCAATGGGCATCGCTGCGGTAATCCGGTAGAAACTTTCGGGGAGGTCACCCATCCCTAAATTGCTCCCGCCCGAGCACGTTTAACTGCAGAGTTTTCTGCCAAGTCTGAAGCCAATTGTGCTGAAAAGACCTCGGTATAATGTAGACGTTCCTTGTCTCAGCAGTATGGGATTTTTAACGGCACTACTGCGGTTATCCAGCAGCAACTTCCCGAGAGGTCACCCATCCTATGACTACTCCCGGCCAAGCACGCTTAACTGAGAAGTTTTTCCCACAACTCAATCAAGTGAAACCATCAGTCCTCGGTATTATGGAAGGACAAACCATTACCTATATTCCATTCCATCGGCAAACCACTGCCGAAATCGGGGTATTACAAAATACAAAGAAAAATAAAATTGATCGAAAAAAAATCAAAGGCACATCAAAGATTTGTGTAGTACGTATATAAGTAATTTAATAGTACATTTTCAAAATGTTATTACCAATCGTCATCTCCAACGTCATAATATATTAGTATTCCAATACGATCAACCTGCTAGTCAAAATTGCATGCCTCTTTGGCCAAAAAATATGATCTAAATTTTCATATAAAAAATATTTCAATAATAAGAAAATATATAAGATTTTAAGTGATGTGTTGTACCATATAATCACTTGTAGTTGTTGCAAGTGTTGTGTTATAATTAACTTGACCAACAACTACTTGAAGCAACAACAACAAATAAACAAAAGAAAACAACATTGAAATGTACACCTAGTGTTTAATAAAAATAAAATATACACCACAAGAGACATGTTAGCTAGTTAGTTCATAGATCATGTATTTTTCTCTAGGTTATTTATATGCATCATGCAGAAATGTCTCAAATATCCACAAAAAATTCCTAATAAACTACCTTATATGTAGTATTTTAATCCTAAAAAACGCATTCTATACTTTACCAATATAAGCCAATTGTTATGATATTCAACAATGCGTGCGACATGTTGACATACCTTGAAATAGCGTTCTAATCTTTTCGTTGCTGATACTGCAAAAAAATTCTTGTTCAATATATGTGAATAAGTAGTTATTCAAATACCCATTACTAACACGGCTTCACAAACAATTCTTCATTATATTCATCGCGGAAAAGACTCTCTCAATGATAGTTGTACCAACCTTTAATATCAAAGACAGTGTAATGTAATCAATAATTAAACAAGAGGATATACTTTATCTCTTTTCGTCTCAACCATTTTCTTATCAAGCCCATTAATTCTAACCAACTCAAGAAAACCACTACTAGAAAGCACATCACGAAGAAAGGTGTTTAGTTTTCGTTCAAGAACCATGAGATCTATTTTAGAAAAATCAGATGGATATAGATTGGCAAGACAAATTAACACACCTTTGTTAAAAGCTGAAAAATTCTCTTTCGGATTCAAATGCGACATGCAAAGAAGCAACTCGGTGTCTACTTCATCAAATCGGTCATTAGGCACTGCAATTTTCATATCAATGACATTGTTAAAAAACCAACTTGAAAATGATGTAGGTTTACCTATTATTGTATATTACGTCTACCTCTTTCAAGTGGTACATATAGAGAAATCATTTCAGGAAATGAAATATTAGTTTTAGCACAAAAAACAGAAATATCGTTCATTAGATTATCCCACCGATCATATCGTATGGCCATAGTTGGTTTTTAGATATCTCCATCAAGTTCATAGAAATGTCTTTATCTTTTCGTTGCAATGCTTGTAATGTCCCGACCCTCCACCGATATTGTTCTCACTTAGTTAGTGCGTTTATCCGGTAGTGCGGGTGAAAACGCGGGGTACCCAAATACACTACCACTTTTTTCTTAGGCAATATGTATAAAAAACTCAATAAAACTCCGAGAGTTGAACTCAATCAAGGAATAGTATCTTAAAGTTATATCTCTATCACTTGTGATTAGAACGTTACAGAATCAAATCCGTAAACCTGACCTCAAAGAGATAACTTGGACGGTAACAAAGACCAATGTCCAAGAATCAGTCAAGTTGTATCCAATAAACTAGGTCGGATGTCTCTACTATGATTGATCAACGTACAACCTATGATATTTTAATTATAAATATAAACAATATAATGCGGAAAAAGAAATCACACATACACCATAAGTTTTGTTCAAGAGGAAACCGCAATGCAGAAAAACCCCGAGACCTAGTCCATGTTGAACTCCAAACTATATTAAGCCGTCACAGACACTAGCCTACTACCAATTAACTTCAGACTGGAATGTAGTTGATCCCTAAAAGGTATTCCACCGATTAAGGTACAGTCGTGCTCCTTACGCCTATTGAATCTCAGCAGGACTACGCGGAATTGATTCCCTTAGCTGACGTCACACCAACTAAGAGTTACTTCAACTCAATTGAAGACTTTAAACCAAATATGTCTCCAACATATTAAGCATATATATGATTTCCTTTTAAAAAAATAGTATGATCAAAGGTGTGGAAACCGATAATAAGAGACAAAATCTAGCTAACCTCAAAATCCGGACTTATGCAACCCGAAGTGCAGCCTAGATTATTATTCACCTCACAAGTATAAAACATGTGGAATCACAAAGTTTGAGACGAAGAGAACTTTGTGATCTATATCAATCTTGATCAAGTGATAAATCAATAATCGATCAAGATCAGGATACATGAGTTATCAAGGAAAGATAACTGGACCTGGCTTCACGAATCCCTATGAAGACTTTATAGTCGCTAAACCTTGAAAGGGTTAAGAAGAGGATGACTCTAGATACAACTAGGACACACCAAAAAGTAGTGTCGAGATTCAAAGATCCCAGTTGCTTGAAGTTCCCCTTTTATAGATATTCAAAGAATGGATTGCTTTAGGTTTAAGCTAAGATAGGTTTGGAACCAAGCAAACAATATCCACCATTAGATGAATCTTTGAATCTGATTCACATAAATAAGATATACACTCTAGTTAGGTAAAACTGTAACCGAACCGTGTACAAATATTATTTTCAACGTGGTTAGCCGAAACTAGCCGGTTTGAACTTAAAAGTTTAATCTTCATTTTCATGAACACATAATACATTGATTCTGAGTCACAAACATGTGATCAAATAAGTCTATTGTTTTAGAGAATTATTCAAATACAAATTATCTCGTAGAAATAATTTAAACGCACTTGAAAATATAATCGACATGATTAGTAGATGTACAAGGTACAAATACATAGCAGTTTGTAAGTCGGTTCAGTCATAGTACGCGTACCGGTTTGTAAACATTAACAAAACCGAGTTCCGGAATTCACAGAACTTTTTAAGTTTGCGTACCGGTTTGGAAACCTTAAGTTTGCGTACCGGTTTGGAAACCTTAAGTTTAACGCAAACTTTTTAAGTTTGCGTACCGGTTTGGAAACCATTTCGCAGAACTAAAATGGTTTACGTACCGTTTTGGAAACGCTGCCGAGTTCAGGAACACCAAACTGTTTCAGTTTGCGTACCAGTTTGAAAACATCCTTGAATAACATCAATGACACATATCTCTGTTCCATATTATTTCCGAATGAAAACTTGAATCATGATTTTGATTCCGAACAATAAATTTTCCTTAACCGAAATTCATCAAGTGTGAACAAATGTTCATTAATCTTTGTCATTATATTTCGAGAAATTCTTTAACTAGATAATTAGTTCTCGACAAGAAATTCTTGTCTATGCATAATAGTCTAATTAGTTATGCGACATCGTCTCAAATGATATAAAGTGAATATAACTTGAGATATAGGTGGTTCATTCTTCACTTACCTTTTGTTGAAAGATTCTCCAAAATCTTCGGTTCATCTTCGCCTTCAAACGGTAGAACGCAATGATGATTGCCGTGATCCACTATTTCTCAACTACATTTCTATCCTAGTCCGAGACTTAATTAATTGTAGGCTATAAATCAAGATATAGTTTTAACAACAAGCTTGAGATAGCAACACTTGAGAGTTCGACCGAGCAATGCTATAACAGTGGGGTTTCCAATGGGCATATCTGCGGATATCCAGCAACAACTTTCCGGGAGGTCACCTATCCCTGGACTACTCCCGACCGAGCATGCTTAACTGCAGAATTTTCTGCCAACTCTTGAGCCAATTGTGCTGAAAAAGCCTCGGTGTTAGGAAAGGACAAACCATAACTTATATTTCATTCGACCAACCACTGTCAAAGTTGGGGTATTACAATAACGCCACTATCAATTGGAGCCGTCCTCCGCTCCTAAATATATTCAAGCCCAGATCTCCAATGTTCCATGCCCCTCATGATAACAGTACCTGACCTATCCCGTCCAGCATACTCTCTCACCCTACCAACCACTGTCGAAATTGGGGTATTACACTAATGCCATTTTCAATTGGAGTCGTCCTCCACTCCGAAATATATTCAATCCCAGATCTCCGACGTTCCATGCCCCTCATGATAACAGTATCTGACCTATCCCGTCCAGCATACTCTCTCATCCTCGGCAAATGACCCGTCATTGGCTCTGATACCATTTGTAATGACCCAATCCTCCACCTATATTGTCCCTGCTTAGCCACTACGTTTATCTGGCAATATGAGGTTCTTAACGGGAATATCTACGGTTATCCAGCAGCGAATTCCCGGGAGGTCACCCATCCCTAGATTACTCCTGACCGAGTACGCTTAACTGCAGAGATTTCTACCAACTCTGGAGCCAATTGTGCTGAAAAGGCCTCGGTGTCAGAAAAAGATAAATCATTACTTATATTTCATTCGGCCAACCATTACGGAATATCAGGGTATTACAATGCTTGCGACAACTCATTAGTGACTCCTAACGAAGTGCTTACCAGAAACAAGGTAAAGACAAAATCAAATGTCAACATCAAGATTAGAAAAACGTATGCTTTTTTCTTCGCTTCACTAGTACCTTCTCGACTTACAGTCTCCAACATGTCTAAAACTGATGGAAACATCCAAATTAAACTCAACAGCGTGTGGTAATGTGTACCCAACGCGTGTCAGATTTTCGTTTGAGTTAATTTTTTTAATTTAATCTTGAGCCACTTAAACGTTCACCTTTTTCAACAAGTTCAACCACTCTAGCAAATTATCTTATTTTCTTTCACTTGATCACAAACTTCTTCATTCCTAAATAAAGATGAAGATATATTTGAAAAAGCAGGGGTCTAACAACCACAACCAATATTTCGTTCGGCAATCTGTTTGGACTAACTCCAATATAATTACTAGAGAATCAACTACATGGACAGACTCAATCAATAAAATATATCTAAGAGTTATATCTTTGATTCTCAATGTAATCATCAAATCAAACAGATAGGAATCCGTGAGCCTGATTATTATGAGAAACAACTTGAACGGTACCAAATACCAATGTTCAAGTGTCAGTCAATTTTAATCAACAACCAAAGGTTGGATTTACCAATTGATTGAACTACGCATAACCTGTGATATTTCAATTATATAAACAAATATAATGCGAAAAAGAAATAACACAGACACCATAAGTTTTTTTAACGAGGAAACCGCAAATGCATAAAAAACCCAGGACCTAGTCCAGATTTGAACACCACACTGTATTAAGCTGCTACATATACTAGCGTACTACAAGTTAACTTCGTACTGGAATGTAGTTGAGCCCTAACCAAGTCTCACACCGATTAAGGTACATGCGCGTTCCTTACGCCTCTGAATCCCAGCAGGACTCTACGTACTTGATTCCCTTAGCTGATCTCACCCACAACTAAGAGTTGCTACGACCCAAAGTCGAAGACTTATAAACAAATCTGTCTCCCACAGAAGTACCTATGAAGTGTTTTTTTTTCCGTCTTTTGATAAATCAAGATGAATAGGAACCAATTGATAATCCAGTCTTATATTCCCGAATAAAAGCCTAGAAATATCAATCACCTCACAATAACTTAACTATATGGTAGTAGAACAAGTTATTATGGAATCACAAAGAATGAGACGAAAAGCTTTGTGATTACTTTTTATATCTTACCTAACGGAGATAAATCTCGAGCCAATCTTAGAGAAGATAGTACTCAATACGATAGAACAAGTAAGATAAGATCACGCCACTACAGATAAAATAGTTGGGTCTGGCTTCAGAATCCCAATGAAGTCTTTAAGTCGTTAACCTATAATGGGTTTAGGAAAAACCTAGGTTAAAGGAGAAATGACTCTAGTACGCAACTAGTATCACACAGGAGGTGTGGGGATTAGTTTTTCCAGTTGCTAGAGTTCTCCCTTATATAGTTTTCAAATTAGGGTTTGGTAGCTGAAAAGACGAGGGTACCCAATTATACCTCAATCTAAAACTTTTCCACCTATAAGTCCTTTCTACGAAAGTGATTGTCTATAGACCGAGTCGATACAATAAAACTAATCGGTTCACACTTCGTGTGATCGTCTATGGATACGAGATCGAGACAATACAACAACGAAATATGTTTACTTGATAAATGGTTCGGACTTAACAAAACACAATAGGATTACTATCAAGTAAATAGGAATTAACGTTTGTGTATTTTACTTCTAATTATAATAAAAACAATTATAATTGCGGAAATAGAAAAGTAAAAGAAACAGCAAGATTTTGTTAACGAGGAAACTGCAAATGCAGAAAAACCCCGGGACCTTGTCCAGAATTGAATACTCTCAGGATTCAGCCGCTATACAAAATCAAACCAACTTCGTATAGTTGAGACCAAGCAACTAAACCTATAGTTCACCTAGTTCCGTCTGTATCCCTGCGCCTCCAACTTGTTAATAAGTCACGCACTTGGAACAATTCCTTTGGTTCGTATTCCAAACAGTAAAGGAACAACAAATCTGTTTGGTAACAACTATTTTCAACCAAGTGATATGAGTTCGACAAAAGGCTCTTCCGTTTATCTCAATAAACTCCTTTTTCAGGTCCTTAGATCTATCCAATAACAACTACCAAAGTAATTGTACAGATTTTGCAATCAATACTTTGAATCACAAAGAATTGTATTGATGCCGATCTACTCAACTAATAAATCCAATCTATCACAAAGATAAACCGATTTTAGTTGGATCCTCTTTAACTAAAAACAAGTATTGTGCACACCAAAGATTATGAACCCAAATCAGAAATCTTTTTCATCTTCAAATCTTCTTAGATCTTCAATAAACACCTGCACACAATCAACTTGAATCTCTTGTGATCAATCACGCACAAAACGGAGTCTGTTAACAATGGATTATCACAAGACTTCTTTAGATCTACAAACAGTTTAAAGATCCCCGTCGAAACTTAGATCTAGTTTGAGTGAATCTTATATCAGAAGAGAAGATTCTCAAGCATAAACAAACTAGGTGCAATCAAAGTTCAACAACCGTTAGTCAATCAAATTAATCGAAAACTACTAATAAACCGCAATTATCTAGTTTCCCACCAACGGTACTAATAGAGCTTCTAAATCCCAAAGAAGTCTTTAAACTGAGCGGCCGTAAGAGATTTCGCCTTATTAGGTTACTTTCCTCACCGAATAGGCGGCTCCACCAGTAACAACACAACTAGGTAGTTTTGCTGGCTCCGAGGTTTAGTTTTCTCGAAATGCAAACTTTGATATTTATAAACCAAGGATGTTTGGACACCAAGGAATTTCCAAAACCGAAAATATTCTCAAGATATGCAATATATTCCAAATTCGGTTTCCATAATTCCTGGAAATGCTTTGTCCAAATAATGACCGAAATCTCACTAGAAAATCTCCAATTAGTAAATGCACATTACTAATTTTTATTTTCCAAATATAAAACTAAAAACCTTAATTAAAAGATTCTCAATTTATTTTCGATCTGGGATTTTTCCTTTAGCTATTAAGGAATATCTTTGAACAATAAAAGATAAGCGTTACTGCACATGTTCAAAGTATGTCGACATCTTTACTTTGTAAGTCCTCTTTCATACTTACAATCTTGGAATCAATTTGCCACACTTCCAAACAAGTTTAGAATTGGTTCATCTGACTTCCAAGAACTATGTGATTGATTATCCTATCAAATCACCAATCATGGGTTTAACGGTTCTACCAAAACAAGTTTCGGTTCTACCTTCCATGTGGGTACTAGAATTAGTCACACTAGTTACCAAAACTTGGTTGACTAGGTACTAGGATCGGTTCCCACATATATATGGTATCTAACTTGTATTTGTTGCACATGTCCATAGGATCGGTTCCCAATATCTAAAAACGTGTTGCACATGTTCATAGGATCGGTTCCCAATATCTAGAAACTTGATGCACCTCTTACAAGGATCGATTCCCCTTTGTGATCGGTTGCACCTCTTACTAGGATCGGTTCCCCTTTGCCTAGAGTTGGTCATACCAATAACACTAAATCGATCCTACCATCTCAGGTGATTACTTCAGATCGGATTCATTAATAAAAGTCATACCAATACAAAAGTCAGGCCTTGTGAATAGTTTTACCAAGAACATAAACAAGTCATGATCTGTTATACTAATCACACATATTGGTAGTTCAAAAGATTTGCAATGAATAACAATACCAATAAGCCTAGCGATTTCCCTTTCGATTCACAAAACAAGTTCATGAATTGACTTCCTTTAAACGAATGTAAAACATTGTTTCCTAGGATGAAATCTTCACCTCATACCCATACATAATCACAATAGCATTCAAACGATTATGTCGATGTCTTATATACGAAGTTCAAAAGATAAGCGTTATACTTCGTATTGTATTCCTTAATACTATGTCTAACTAGAGTATAATCATTCGTGGCTTCGCAGTTATGTTTTCAATATGCACGACTTGAAAGATACGTTAGGGAATGAAACAGTTCAAGTCAAATATTACTAACCTCAAGTGGAAGGATGATGTCGTCGTTGAAGATCCTTACTTCTTCACATTCTTCAAGTCTTCACGTAATACTTGTAATGTCTCATATCCTAATACTTTCAAGCTAACCTATACGAAGTTGACTCTAGTATTTAATCAAGCGACTTTTTAAATGAGTTTTGATTCACTAAAATATGACAACCAAACTTGACATACCAATGCTTGGTGGGTTCAACCGAGCTATGCTCTAACAATCTCCCCCTTTGTCAATTTTAGTGACAAAACTCTTACATCATATGGATAAACAAATTACAAGAATTCATTACACATACGCTTGATTCCCAAATTCAACAGCACTATAACATGTATACATTCAATCCATAAATGCCGTTGTTGACATTATAATAACAAAGCTAATACTCCCCCTAAAGGTAAGATAGGTAGATTTTTCAATCCGCACGTCTTTGTTATTCCCTTTGTAGTCCATATAATTACAAGTATCAATATGATATGCTACTTCCCCTTAGTCTATGCTTTACTCTTTCGTTAAATAAAACGTTTAAGCACATTGCCCTTTCCCTTAGTGATATCAATCAATATCAATCAATACCAATATCACTTGTTTACTCCATATATTTCTCCCCATTTTTGTCACAAAATGACAAAGGTACGAGCAAATAAAAGACAAACTGAAAGGATCTTACAAATCTTACAAGACTTGCAACCTATAAGAGTTAAGCACGATGGTTCCACACACCATTTTTGATAACCAATATCAAAACCGAAACTACAAAGTAATTTTGTTTTGATATGTTACCAAGGAAACAATTGCCTGAAGCAATTTTCCCTAATAGTCTAGCAAACAAAAAAAACGACTAAGCACCTTAGTTCCTTTGCTAAACCGATTGTACAAATACAATCGCTTGTTCGATAAGACCAAAATAAAGATAACTCTATTTTTCTCATCAGGTTCTAATTATCCATATAACTTAGACCTTTCACTTTTAAACAAGACAAGTACTAGGTTAGTTAACTAGCATTTCTAGTTAAGGCATTCGATTAGACTTGAATAACCGAAACCTCCACTTTGATAAGTCTAACTAAGATCAGAATTAACTTAGTTTCTCTTATCCGGAATCAAATTGGACTAAACAATTCATCCCGAAAACCTTTTGTTTTGTTAAGCCATAAACAATTCATACAAACCAAATAAATCAACTTGCATAATTATTTACCTAAACCGGAAGCAATTGAAACAACATAGACATTAAAGCACCGCAATTGCACCGAAATTTTGTAAGCCTAAACGATTGATACCAAACAATAAAGCAAGCTAACAATAGTTTTTCTTAACCGGAAGCAATTGAATCACACACACATCCATACACAAATAATGGAATAAACATCAATTGTACCGAAATTTTGTTAAGCAAAAGCAATAAATATTATGCAATAAAATCAGGCTTTTCTTAAATAGGAAAACGATTAATTAACAAAGTCGTTACCTCAAATTTCGCATCCTCTTCTCCAATAATGTTTGCATCTTCTTTCTGGGGAGAATTGATACTGAAATATAATTATGTTGTCATCCTTATGCAAGACAAAATAACAACAACAACCAACCTTTACCAGAGAAAGGTTGAAAACCGGTTTTAACTTATGCAAAGCAAAAGTTGAAACCCCGAAACACATATGCTTTTATGCTAAACCAAACGATTTAACATATTGTGACTTTTTCACATATTGTTTCAATCAGAACCCCTCATGATCCTTTGATAAAGCTGATAGACGCATTTATGTGTCTATTTTCATCTCTTTTGTGTATACTGTTAGTACCCATTTCTGTACTAATTTTGGTATTTTATCCCTTTGTAGGTGTTTATGGAGAAATAGGCTTTTGCGGCAAAATTGGCTCGAAAAGTTGTTAAAGGCTCCTGGGAGGACATTTGTTATTCGGACTCTCACTTTGGATAAGGGGTAACCCATTTTTAGGCAGCTGCTAAGCACAGACCGAGACTGGATAGGGGGAGGACAAATTTCTTCACGTTTTCAAATAAACAAAAATGGCGGGAATTTCTTCCTTACACAGGCGATTTTGTGGATGAATTTTTGATCGATTTTTATGGAGATTAAAGGGCTGAATTTGATTGGGTTTGTTCCTATGGACCTAACAGGCAAGGTAAGGGTGTTGGAATGGATCCAAAGTGGCTAGAACTCAAATTGGAAGCGAAAACTTTCCAAAAATATCATGGTTTATTTTGGGCAAGTTTCTTGGTTTATTTTTGGAAACTTACGTGAAGAAGTGGAAGGAAACTCTTCTTAAAGACTTGTTTCTATCAAGGGAGGAGTTTGGACAGCTTTGATTGATCGAATGCACGTGAAACAGGATAAAAAAGGGAAATATTGCAACTTGCTGTGGAGGAAAAAACCAAGTTTATTCTCGAATTTTCTTTGCTCTACTATGTATAAAAGGGTTGGTTAGGGTCCTAGGAAGGGAAGGAAGAAGTTAGGGGAAGTTTAGAGCCTTAGAGAAGCTAGAAAAATCATTGGAAGAAAACACGTTTCTGCTGGTGCAAACTGTGCCGGAGAAGACGAAGAACATAAACAGCAGAAAAAGAAAGTCGCAGATTCTGTGACCGTAACTTTCAAACTTTAAACCTTTTGTAACAATTTTTGCAACAGTTATCTTCACTTCGCAACGGGTTCTCTGTAGAAATAGGTTCTGTAACACTTATATTAGTTACAGAACCCGTTGTTTAGAACTTTTCACTCTTTTAATCAACTTTTGAACACCAAAGATGTATTTTGAGCAAAAGATTAATATGAGGAGCTAAACCCCTTAGCCGAGGCGACGGAGGAAGCCATTGTTCCATGAAAAGTGGTATAGTTCTATTTTAATTATTTATTGCAATTATTTTACATGATTTTTTGCATAGAACTTAAAAGAAAAATTGGTTTTTATTGAGTAGTTGTGAAGTGTTTTGATGGGACATGCTTGGTTTTAATACTTTTGATGTTTCATGCTTCGTGCTTACAATTATTACTTCAAGAACCAAATTAGAGGCAAATATTAGAGTCAACTTAAAGAAAAATATTGCATGAATATTGATTAGAATTTATCAAATAATTGGTCAATGGTGGAATCCAAAGTCTCGGTGTTTTTTTTAATAATTTGATACAATTTTATTTTAGTTAATTTGAGTCTAAAAGAATCCTTCACAAGTTCGAGCATCGAACCTTTTCACCACTATTTTTACTACAATTAAAATTCACATCAAAAGCCTACCAACATGGGCTAGAACTTAATCCTGCTAAACCAAAAAGTCACCCAAACCATAAGGGTTCACAACATATTAGATCGAATATCAAGGTTATGAAAACCGAAATCAAACATCCCATAAACATACATAACAATAAGATAAAGCATTCAAGCACAGGCTATGTAAATAAAAAACTATCACAAGAAAAATTATAAACCAATAATTTTATTCGTAAATAAGATAGTTTTATTCATAATAGACTTTATTGAAATAATCAAAAACTGATGTCTATTTTTCTTGGGTTTAGAACCCCTCATAATCTTGAGATCTCTTGCGCTTGATAGGGATGACTCTCCGGATTTCCTGAAGCGATCCTTGATTGAAGATTAATTCCTCAATCTTGTGGAAGTTAGGTTCCTCCTCGTTTACTCTTCTGGAGAGTAAATCTAGTTGCTTGAGAATCTGAGCTTGAACTAGTAAGGATTTTTCAAGGCTACGTTTTAGCATCAAAACTTCCAACTTGGTTTCGGCACAAGTTCGAGCCATCTTGTGAAACTCCTTTTCATAATCGATCATACAAGATGAATGATTCATATTCATATAGGAAGCGGATCCGTTCCCATTGAAATTGAGAAGGCTGAAAGAGTCATTGGCCATTTTTTCAGCATACCTTTCTGAAACTTCTGAAGAAAGCTTTGCGTAATAATCTGAATTGTCCATGATTCCTGATTTCAGACTAAAGAACGAAAAACTCATATAATACCGAAACTTATATATCAATAATTACTAAAAACTTGTTCATTGATTATGGAAATCAAATATTCTCCCTTAATAGAAAAACTGATTTTTTTTATATTAAGGATTTTAGGAAAGTGCTTTCATGTGAATATCTTCATAATTCTCGCAAGTTTCAAACTATTCCACGGTATACACTGACCTCATCAAACAAAGTTTGAGCACTTCATGAGTTAGTGTATTTCTCTCAGATACTAAGTATCTTAATGAGATAGATTAAGTTTTCCACGGCTAACGGAGAACTTCTTCTTATCTGATTTATTAAGGACCCTAATCTTTTCTGACGATGAACCAAATTTATCATAAAATTACTATCATCAAGATATTTTGGGATTACCTTAAGTGTCGATGATCTGGAGTCGTTGTCAGCTTCCTTTCTGTTCAGTTCCTTGCTCTCATTTGGTATCCACTTCTTAGTCTTCTGGTTCTTCTTCCATTTGTGATGAACAATACTAGATGAGTTCTTTCGAGAATCATTTGATTTATAAGGATCAGGTTTACGTATGCTTTCTTTAGGAGATGATCTCATGTTATACTTTAGACCTGAGAAAGTTTTTTCAGAGTTCAAATAAGAAAGCCGTTCACAATTCTTAACAACATGACCTTTGTTTCCACAATGAAAACATCGATTTCGATGACTCTAATGATATGAGGAAATCTGATGTGAGTGATTCATCTTGTGATCCCTTACAAATTTCTTTTTACAAGATGAAAACCCCTTTTTAGTGTTCTTATTGTTGACATTCTTCTTTTCTTTCAAAGAACGGATTGAACCAGATTTTTTGTACCTTCCCGGAAGGGATGTGTCCAATTGGTGTTCGGACATTAAAGAACACATATCATTCTTCATCCTTTTGACATGTTCGAAAACTGTCTTTATCTCAGAATCATATGAGATTTTTAAAGCGTTGTAATCATCAGTTGCAGTTTTTCTTAAATGCTCAGTTTTCTTTCTTGATCAATACTTTTCCTTAGTTTTGCTTCTGAGGATTGGATCTTCGAGGAAGAAATGATCTTGAAGGAGTCTAGATAAGTTTTACATGATGAAAGATCACGTTTGAGTTGATCATTTTCAGCTTTCATTTGACATAAGTCTTCAAGGAGTTTTCCTTCTCTTTTTAGCGCAAGTGTAAGCTAAGTTGCACAAGAAAGGAACTCTTTGCTTAGTTCATCTAGCTGAGATGTTACATAATCAACATCTTCTTTATCATCAAGTGATTCAAAATCAGAATCATTGATTGTGAGCACAGGGCTTAACTTAACCTCTTCTTGAGAACACTGGGACATATTTTCAGAAGAGTAGGTAGAGCTTGTAGAAGACATCCCTTCTAATCATTTTCGAAAGTTAAACCCAGGATGAGTTTTACTCAAATCTTGAGATACATTAACCGAGTCTATCTTAAGTTTAACCTATTTGTAGACTCATCTCTTATAGGTTGGATCGCACCAAACACAGATTGTTAGATCTTTTTCGTGTTTGCCTGCTCTGATACCAATTGAAAAGACGAGTGTACCCAATTATACCTCAGTCTAAAACTTTTCCACCTATAAGTCCTTTCTCCGAAAGTGATTTTCTATAGACCGAGTCGAGACAATACAACTAATCGGTTCACACTTCGTGTGATCGTCTATGGATACGAGATCGAGACAATACAACAACGAAGTATGTTTACTTGATAAATGGTTCGGAATTAACCAAACACAATGGGATTACTATCAAGTAAATAGGAATTAACGTTTGTGTATTTTACTTCTAATTATAATAAAAACAATTATAATTGCAGAAATAGAAAAGTAAAAGACACAGCAAGATTTTGTTAACGAGGAAACCGTAAATGCAGAAAAACCCCGGGACCTTGTCCAGAATTGAATACTCTCAGGATTAAGCCGATATACAAAATCAAACCAACTTCATATAGTTGAGACCATGCAACAAAACCTATAGTTCACCTAGTTTCGTCTGTATCCCTGCGCCTCCAACTTGTTAATAAGTCACGCACTTGGAACAATTCCTTTGGTTCGTATTCCAAACAGTAAAGGAACAACAAATATGTTTGGTAACAACTTTTTTCAACCAAGTGATATGAGTTCGACAAAAGGATCTTCCGTTTATCTCAATAAACTCCTTTGTAAGGTCCTTAGATCTATCAAATAATAACTACCAAAGTAATTGTACAGATTTTGCAATCAATACTTTGAATCACAAAGAATTATATTGATGCCGATCTACTCAACTAATCAATCCAATCTATCACAAAGATAAACCGATTTTAGTTGGATCCTCTTTAACCGAAACAAGTATTGTGCACACCAAAGATTATGAACCCAAATCAGAAATCTTCTTCGTCTTCAAATCTTCTTAGATCTTTAATAAACACCTGCACACAATCAACTTGAATCTCTTGTGATCAATCACGTACAAAACGGAGTCTGTTAACAATGGATTATCACAAGACTTCTTTATATCTAAAAACAGTCTAAAGATCCCCGTCGAAACTTCGATCTAGTTTGAGTGAATCTTATATCAGAAGAGAAGATTCTCAAGTATAAAAAAACTAGGTGCAATCAAAGTTCAACAACCGTTAGTCAATCAAATCAAACGAAAACTAATAATAAACCGCAATTATCTAGTTTCCCACCAACGGTACTAATAAAAAATCTCAATCCCAAAGAAGTCTTTAAACTAAGCGGCCATAAGAGATTTCGCCTAATTAGGTTACTTTCCTCTCCGAATAGGCGGCTCCACCAGTAACAACACAACTAGGTAGTTTTGCTGGATATGAGGATTAGTTTGCTCGAAATGCAAACTTTGATATTTATAAACCAAGGAAGTTTGGACACCAAGGAATTTCCAAAACCGAAAATATTCTCAAGATATGTAATATATTCCAAATTCGGTTTCCATAATTCCTGGAAATGCTTTGTCCGAATAATGACCGAAATCTCACTAGAAAATCTCCAATTAGTAAATGCACATTACTAAAAAAAAAATTACAAATATAAAATTAAAAACCTTAATTAAAAGATTCTCAATTTATTTTCGATCTGGGATTTTTCCTTTAGCTATTAAGGAATATCTTTGAACAATAAAAGATAAGCGTTACTGCACATGTTCAAAGTATGTCGACATCTTTGTAAGTCCTATTTCATACTTACAATCTTGGAATCGATTTTCCACACTTCCAAACAAGTTTAGAATTGGTTCATCTGACTTCCAAGAGTTATGTGATTGATTATCCTATCAAATCACCAATCATGGGTTTAACGGTTCTACCAAAACAAATTTCGGTTCTACCTTCCATGTGGGTACTAGAATTAGTCACACTAGTTACCAAAACTTGGTTGACTAGGTACTAGGATCGGTTCCCACATATATATGGTATCTAACTTGTATTTGTTGCACATGTCCATAGGATCGGTTCCCAATATCTAAAAACGTGTTGCACATGGTCATAGGATTGGTTCCCAATATCTAGAAACTTGTTGCACCTCTTATAAGGATCGATTCCCCTTTGTGATCAGTTGCACCTCTTGCTATAATCGGTTCCCCTTTGCCTAGAGTTGGTCATACCAATAACACTAAATCGATCATACCATCTCAGGTGATTACTTAAGATTGGTTTCACTAATAAAAGTCATACCAATATAAAAGTCAGGCCTTGTGAATAGTTTTACCAAGAACATAAGCAAGTCATGAGCGGTTATACTAATCACACATATTGGTAGTTCAAAATATTTGCAATGAATAACAATACCAATAAGCCTAGCGATTTCCCTTTCGATTCACAAAACAAGTTCATGAATTGACTTCCTTTAAACGAATGTAAAACATTGTTTCCTAGGATGAAATCTTCACCTCATACCCATACATAATCACAATAGCATTCAAACGATTATGTCGATGTTTTATATACGAAGTTCAAAAGATAAGCGTTATACTTCGTATTGTATTCCTTAATACTATGTCTAACTAGAGTATAATCATTCATGGCTTCACAGTTAGATTTTCAATATGCACGACTTGAAAGATATGTTAGGGAATGAAACAGTTCATGTCAAATATTACTAACCTCAAGTGGAAGGATGATTTCGTCGTTGAAGCTCGTTACTTCTTCACATTCTTCAAGTCTTCACGTAATACTTGTAATGTCTCATATCCTAATACTTTCAAGCTAACCTATATGAAGTTGACTCAAGTATATAATCAAGCGACTCAAAATCATCTTCCAAATAACTTAGAATTTAAATAAATAAATCTAAAAAATTGCAAGTTGAAAAATCGTTTGGCAATAGCTATATGTAATCACAATATTTGTTATTCCAAACCCTAGTTATCCTTCTTAAAAACACAAGAATAAATTCTCATAAGAAGTTTCCTAGACATGATGAAAAAATTAAGAGTTCTAGAAATCAATAATCATCCTCATCATCGGACTCCATCCAAGAGGCTTGAACCTTTTCTATTTCTTCCTTGATTTCGGGAAACTTTGTAGCAATCACACATAATTTTTATTTCACATATTTTACCTTGGAATTGATCTTATGAACACCCTTGCGAATTCGATGAAGAATACCCAAGGTGGTAGGATCATAAGAACCGTCAAGGGAATCACATCTTTGTCTCTTGTAAGCATTCATCTTCATACGTTTGAAGGTACAAGGACGAACAAGTTTGGGAGTTCCAATAGAGTTGCCAATGGGAGCAATAGAATGTGCACGACATATTTTCTCAATTAAGCATGGAATGCCTAACTTCTTGTTGGATGACGTCATCGAGACCATTTGAAGAATAATAAATCAACAAATATCAAGACCTTGAGCACCCGATTAGACTAACTACGCAAATTCACGACTCCACCGAGAGTTCTCAATTTTGGAGGGACAAAGATTAGAAATGCCAAGTTTTCCGAAAATCATCAAAGCAGAACTAATATCATGGGTAGGAAATTTCCATTCAAACCAATGAACATTCTTGTGACAAATACCATAAGAAATGGTTTCACATGATGGCCTTTCTCCTCTTGGCCTATGGTGTGAAATTTTAAGTTGTAGTGAAAGTGGTGAGTAAAGTTCGTTCAACTCGGGCTTGTGAAGGATTTTTGAAAATTAAATAAAATTGTTTCAATAATAATAAGAAAATACCGAGACTCTGGATTCCACCATTGACCAATTAATTGATAAACTCTAATCAATATTCATGCAATATTCTTCTTTAAAGTGATTCTAATATTTGCCTCTAATATATTTTTGAAGTAGTAGTTGTAATCACAAAGCATGAAACATCGAAAGTTTTAAAACCTAGCATGTTCCATCAAAACAACTCACAACTACTCAATAAAAATCAATTTTTCTTTTAAGTTCTATGCAAATAATCATGTAAAATAATTGCAATAAATAATTAAAATAGAACTATACCACTTTTCATGGAACAATGGCTTCCTCCGTTGCCTCGGCTAATGGGTTTAGCTCCTCATATTAATCGTGTTCTCAAAATACATGTTTATGGCTCAAAAATTGATTACAAGGGTGAAAAGGGTATACTGTAGTCGCTGAAATTCTAATACAGAGGACGGAATCGTTGCTGAAGGGCTTCGGTGACTGCAGGATGATGCGACCGTATCTCGTTGTCACTGAAAATAAGTCTGCCTCTGCAACTTTCTTTTTCCGCTGTTCTGTGTTCTTCGTCTTCTCCGGCAACAGCAACAGCAGCAGAACTCGATCTTCTTCTAATAATTTTTATGGCTTCTCTAAGGCTCTAAACTTTCCCCTAAGGTCTTGGTTACCTTCCTAAGACTCGTCCCAACCTTTTTATACACCACAGGCTCTCTAAATCCGTCCAAAAAATCTTTTTTTTCTCCTCCACAGCACGACACGATAATTCCTTTTTCTCGTCACTTGCACGTCTTCTCAGTCAATCCAAGCTGTCCAAACTCTTCCTGTGATAGAAACAAATCTCTAAGAAGAGTTTCCTTCCTCTTCTTCACGTAAGTTTCCATAAATAAACCAAGAAACTTGCCCAAAATACCGTGATATTTTTAACCTTTTTTTCGCCTCCAATTCGAGTTCTAGCCACTTTGGATCCATTCCAACACCCTTACCTCGCCTCTTAGGTCCATAGGAACGAACCCAATCAAATTCAGCCCTTTAATCTCCATAAAAATCGATCAACAATCCAACCCAAAATCCGTCTGTTTTCTGGAAATTTTCCCGCCAATTTTCTGTTTTTGAAAATGTAAAGAAATGTGACCTCCCCCTATCCAGTCCCGGTCTGTGCTTAGCAGCTGCTTGGAAATGGGTTACCCCTTATCCAAAGTGAGAGTCCGAATAGCAAATGTCCTCCCAGGAGCATTTAACAACTTTTCGAGCCAATTTTGCCGCAAAAGCCTATTTTTCCAAAAACACCTACAAGGGATAAAATACCAAAATTAGTACAAAAATGGGTACTAACACTATACATAAAAGAGATGAAAATAGACACATAAATGCGTCTATCAGCCTAGGAAGGCGAAGTTTACCGAAAGGAATTTTGGTAATCTTTGAAATTAATTCTCTATCAACTAGAATCCTTTTTCTATTTATCATAGTCTTGAATTCTAAGTCATCAAGATTAATATCATGGATGTCATCATAAAAGATTCTTGTGAGAGTGTCAAAACCTTCACCGAGACCATTAAAGATGTTACCAAGTTTATATTTCTCAAAACATACCAAATCTTCTTTATGACCACTTTCCTCTACCAATTTCTTTTCTAGAATGAAACCACTATAAGAAATCTTTTCAAAGGTCTTACTACTAGAATCATTAACGAATTTAATTCTAATAGAATCTTGGTCACTTGGTATGTTCATACTCATAAGAGAGGAAGAAATATGATTTTTTTACATCTTCTTAGAATCATTATTGATTTTCCCCATGAACCCTAAAAATTGAGAGTAATAAGAAAGAGAAAATCTTACTTGATATGCTCCTTGAAGATGATTACTAGCCTTTGTCCCTTTTTGACCTCCAAAACGAGATTTAATGGAGTAAATCTGTGAACCCTAGAAACGCCCTTGTTCACGAACGCGGACAAAGAGATGAAGAAGAATAAGGATACGCATACTGAAACCCTTAAAAACCCGGTAGTGGGTATGGACCCATACTGGTTCGGTAACCCATAAAGGGAAACAGGATTCCATTTCTAAATCTTGAACTATGAGGTTCGCAGAATAAGGAGAATTTAAAACAGTGTGATAACTATAGTTGTATAAAACTACATAGCATTATTTAACCTCAGGTGGATAGAAAAATATCTGTCAAACGAGTTTTTCTTCAAGGAAAAATGAATTTCCTTCAAAAACTAAACTAACCTATAGTTCAAAGACACAAAACTAATAAAACTGTTACTTTCCACATTTCAAGTTATATACAAATGGGGTGGAGCCAATCTTGTTACCAAGAGGCTAGATGGGCAGAAGAACCTTCATGCACCTTCTCCGGTCGATATTTTTGAAATGTAATAGAAGTATAATCATAGTAATGATGATACTCAGGTTTAGTTGAAATTTTTGACTCCTTTTTCTTATGATTAAGGAAAGATTTTTCTGACATCTGGTACTTGTAACACGAATGGCAGAAACCTTTTTATCGGTTTTACCTGAGTAGCTAAAAAAACCCGACTGTTTGTCATGAAAGACAGAGTCGGAATTTTTACCAGTACAAACCTTTTCCTTAATCGAGATTAGTCTTTCCAGCGATTTAAACACGTTTTCAAAAGCCATAAATAGATCTTTGTCAATTGATCTATCACGATAGTATTCCTCAAAAAGATTGATAAGCAGTATAGAGAGGTTCCATATCCTTGAGCTTTTGTTCACACGTTTCCTGCAACGAACCTTTTTGAAGGAATCTGTATTTTTTTCTTTTAGATTGTTTTCCATCATCTAAGATTTCTAGTGCTTTAGATGATGTGAGATTATCTTGAAAGACCAGAGGTCTTGAGACAAATAAACTCTGAACAATCTTTGAGGATTTCTGGTGTGCGTTACAGATGCACAGAACAATTTTCCAAAAGAGATTTCCCATAGGAACAGTCCTTAGGATCAAACAAACACAAAGTTATTAGGTTTATCGTGTTTTCCTGCTCAGATACCATTTGAAAAAGCGGGGGTCTAACAACCACACCCAATATTTCGTTCGGAAATCTGTATGGACTAACTCCAATATAATTCCAAGAGAATCAACTAGACAGTTAGACTCAATCAAGGAAATATATCCAAGATTTATAACTCTGTTTCTCAATGTAATCAGCAAATCAAACAGATAGGAATCCGTGAGCCTGATTATTATGACAAACAACTTGAACGGTACCAAAGACCAATGTTCAAGTGTCAAATAATTTAAATCAACAACCAAAGGTTGGATTTACCAATTGATTGAACTACGCAAAACCTGTGATATTTCAATTATATAAACAAATATAATGCGGAAAAGAAATACCACAGACACCAGAAGTTTTGTTAACGAGGAAACCGCAAATGCAGAAAAACCCCGGGACCTAGTCAATATTTGAATACCACATTGTGTTAAGCCGCTACAGACACTAGCCTACTACAAGTTAACTTCGGACTGGAATGTAGTTGAGCCCTAACCAAGTCTCACACCGATTAAGGTACAGTCGCGTTCCTTACGCCTCTGAATCCAAACAGGACTCTACGCACTTGATTCCCTTGGCTGATCTCACCCACTAAGAGTTGTTACGACCCAAAGTCGAAGACTTATAAACAAATTTGTCTCTCACAGAAAATTCTATTCTAATAGATAAATCTCCCACAGAAGTACTTATGACGTTTTTGTTCCGTCTTTTGATAAATCAAGGTGAATATGAACCAATTGATAATCTGGTCTTATATTCCCGAAGAATAGCCTAGAAATATCAATCACCTCACAATAACTTAATTATATGGTAGTATAACAAGTTATTATGGAATCAAAAAGAATGAGACGAAGATCTTTGTGATTACTTTTTATATCTTACCTATCAGAGATAAATCTCGATCCAATCTTAGAGAAGATAGTACTCAATACGATAGAACAAGTAACATCAGAACACGCAACTACAGAGAAAATAGTTGGGTTTGGCTTCAAAATCCCAGTGAAGTCTTTAAGTCGTTAACCTATAATGGTTTTAGGAAAAACCTATGTTAAAGGAAAATCGACTCTAGTACGCAACTAGTATCACACGGAAGGTGTGGGGATTAGGTTTTCCAGTTGCTAGATTTCTCCCTTATATAGTCTTAAAATTAGGGTTTGATAGCTTTAAAACAAATCAATCAATATTCACCGTTAGATGAATACCTGATTTAAGATTCAACCTAAGTTTGCTTAAAACCAAAGAAATATCTCTCCACCGTTAGATGGTCTTAGCTTGTTACACACAAATGAAATATACTATCATTTAGATATGGGTAACCGTACCTAAACGTGTATATTGAGTTGGCTCAATAACAGTTAACCGAAGTTAGCCATATGAACACTTTTTTATTAAACACATTCATCTAACACTTCTAGATCAAAAGATAATCAAATGAATCTAGTTATGTTACTCACAAAGTTGTTCAATTGTTTGTATTCTCATAGAAGTATGCAAGACACAATTGAAACAAAATCGGATTTGATTCATGATTGTACAAAGTACTTATTCAAGAATCAATTCATGAACATTAAGCCACGGTTTGCAAAGATTGCATTCCTTAATTTATTAATTTATTTTTTCATGAGTATGAAATCATACTAAACCGATTTTAGAACCTAACCCAACTAAGTTTGCAAACGGGTACGCAAACTTAAGTTCTGAACTTTGGTCATGTCGGATAGTTCGCAAACAAGTATGCATACTGTCATTCCGGACCTAACTCAGGTAGAACCGTTCGCATACTGGTATGCAAACTTGGTTCCCGGACTTTAACAGTTAAAACTATTCGCATACGGGTATGCAAACTTGGTTTCCGGACCTGAATCATACCACAAAAGTTTGCATACTAGTATGCATACTGTGCTATATCCAGACAATGGTTAATTGTTCTAAACTCCTATTTCAATCATTGAAACATCCTTAGAAGACGACAATAGCTGTCTCACACAAACTATTAGCTTATAAGTAATTTTCAAGTGATCGAATGATCAATACGAAACATTCCGAGTCGACATTAAATGACTGTCTCACACAAATCATGTAAGATGTTTCAAGGTAATTTTCACATGATAATCTTTTAACTTATTATTTAGTTTCCAACAAATAAATTGTTCCCAACTAAAATCGTCAAGAATAATGATGAACGTAGCTAAAGCAAAAAGCTTCCAACACATATTCCGAGAAAGATATAATTGAGTTAAACTCATATCGAAATATCAAATGTGTATAATGTAAAAGTCTATATAGTTATACGACTTAGTCTCAATAGGAGATAGAATAGAATAGAATAGATTTCTGAGTGATAGATAAGTTTTAGTCTCCATATACCTTTTGTTGATGAAGTTCCTCCAAGCTCTCCTCAGTAGATCTTCGTCTTCAATCGATGAACGCCGTGAAGTCTAAAGCTCAACTACACATTTTATCCTAATCCGAGACGTAGCTATAAGTAGACTAGAAATCAAAACTTATAGTTTTGATCACCTAAACTTGACAAACAAGCTTGAGATAGCAACGCTTGCGAGTTCGACCGAGCAGTGCTCTAACAATATTAAACCATGAAACATGAACTATGAATACAACTCTAACTATGGAATTGGACTCAATAAATGCTATTAAACACTAAATTAGAAGGAACAACAGATACCCAATCTCTTAATTTTTTAAATAATAAAAAATTATATTGAAACCACCAAAATTTAACATGAAACCTAATATTCATTTAGATCAAAATCTTCAAAATCAAATTGAACCAAATACATTGATTAAACATCAGTTAAGAATAAATATTGAATACCGATCTTTTAATTTTCCATACAAGACGAATTATACTAAATTGCCATAAATTTAACATGAACCCTAGTTTTAATTTTGATCAAAACTCAAAATTTGGATTGAGAGAAGAAGGTACTTGGTTCTGGTGATGTAATTTACAAGAACCTAATGATCAGCAAAACTATAAGCATATAATCCAAGCTCTTACTCTCATAATGTAATGGAGAAAATAAAAAATTTCTTAAGAAAACAAAGCATCGGACTAATGAGAGTATGAGACTTATAAGTCTCCTATGTGTGAACAGTTATTGGACAAAGTCAAATAAGACTTTTCTTTCGGGCATGTTTTCTTTTGGGCTTAGGGGTGCAAATATTGAGATTTTAGGGGGTGCAAACTTGTTTTATTGGATTGAAAAATTCTAGACTTCGTAATTATTTTGAAAATCAAAGGGGTGCAACTGCAAACCCTTGCATAGGATTTCCTCCGTCCCTGCTATCATCTTTGTTAAAAAAACCTCAATCCCATACATAAGGTTATCAATCAAATTATAATAATTTTATGATAGATAAAACTACGTTAAAACGTAAATAAACTATAAAACCAACAATGAAATAAAACTAATGACTTTATAAAAGACATTAAAACGATTAAAGTGAATAAAGGTCTTGATTTTTTTTTATAGCTCGATTTACAAAATCCAATGAATTTTGCTTTTAAAGTTTTTGATTATTTTGAGTTTATTGAAAACAATTCTTCATTATATTCGGCTATTTTTATAACCAAGCATGTGGTATTTTCTGATATAATCCAACCTATTATTTAATTACAGTTATATATAAACATAGTCAGCCATATTTTAAACAAGTTTCAAATTTTTAGATTGAAACACTAGTACCTTCCTATCGGCTATCTAATTTAGGATTGTCTGCAATCTTCTCTCCTACTTTTGTCTATGGTTGCTTTCATTTATATTATGCCGTAATTTTTTTTATTGAATCTTCAATATCTTAAGCATGATTTTCATTCCTTGTCATGATCAGACATTCAAACTGACTACTTTTCTTTTATAAGCAAAAAACAGAGAATTACATATGTCCAGCCCTGGTCCTTACATAGAGAAGGAAGGAGCCAGATAGGGGGTACAGACCAAGCCATATGGCATACATTTGTTTTATCCCATTGAGCTAGATCGTGAGCAACTCCATTTGCAAAACGGTTGACAAATACAAAGGATATAAACTTAAACTTGGAAATCAAAGTTTTAATATCTTGCAACAGACAATGGGTTCTCTGATCTCCCATGAAGGTCCTCTTGTTAATTTGCTCCAAAATAGCTAAAGCGTCACTCTCAACAATAATCCGATCAAGTCTCTTCTCCAAAGCCACCATCAAAGCATCTCTAATTGCTCGAGTCTCTGCTTCTTCTGCAGAAAAACAAACCAAGTAAGTTGACTGAGCATACACAAATATATGGTTCGAATCTCTAAAGATGAAACCAATTCCTCCATTCGTAGAATTTGGGTTCCAAGCACCATCGGTATTTATTTTGGTCCAATCCTTAGGTGGAACCACCCAAGGTGAAGCTGGTTGTAGTGGAGAAATTCAAGATATGCCTTGTAACGATGGGGTTTTAATAGAGCTCAGCATCATTGACTTTACTCTTGCTAGAATAGTAGCTGGTTCTTCAGATTTCGCATTATGGACTAAGTCATTTCGGTTTGTCCAGATGGACCACATCAAGCACGCAATCAATGGGAATTTATCGGCTCTATCAGACGCATCTTTATAAGGATGGAGCTGAAGACAAAATCTAACCCACTGGTGCAAGGTAATATTTTGAAACTGAGTAGTTTGTACATTTCCAAGTCTCCAAACTCTAGTAAGACAATTGCAGGTTACCATGGCATGCATAATTGTTTCAGATTTAAATTTACATCTTGGACAACTAAAATCAGATATGTGATTAAATTTGTGAAGAATTTCATTAACTGGAAGAGCTCTTTTCAAACCTTAACAAACGAATAGTTGAATTCTTGCAGGTAGATTACATTTCCACACAGCCATCCATAATTCAGAGTTAGAGTTGTCACCACTAACATTTAAGGCAGAATAAGAAGATTTAGTATTGAAGTTACCATCCTTAGATGGTATCCACACCCTTCTATCTCTAGAGGACACAATACTGAGGGGGATTTGTTCAATCTTCTCTTTCGAGGGTTGATCAAATACAGCACTTAACTTTGTTGTATCCCAAGTTCTAGAGTCATGGTTTATCAATTCATGAACTCTAAGATTTTTATCAGGACTAGTATTGATTTTTGGTATTGCCTTCCCTTTTCCAGGAATCCAATTGTCACACCAAGGATCAATAAAGTTTCCTTCCCCCACCACCCACGAAATAAAAGGTTTGATCTTACTCATGGTACAATGAAGGCACTTCCAAGCCCAAGAGGCTTTTTCAGGGAACTTAGAATTGAGCACTTCCACATTGGGATAATATTTTTCTTTCAGCACCTGGGAAAGGAGGGAGTTTGGGTTTTCCACCTGTCTCCAAACACTTCTTGCCATCATGGCCAAGTTATTGGTCTCACTAGTTCTGAACCCAAACCCCCTTCCTCTTTTGACTTACACATGTTCTCCAAACCAATCAGATGTATTTTTCTCTTTTTTGATTTAGGGTCTTCACCCCACCAGTACATATTCAAATGAGAGTCAATTTTATGACATATACTCTTGGGAATTAAGAATATTGCCATTTGATAAAGCGACATGGCTTGACCCACATGCTTAACCAAGGTGGTCCTTTCAGCTTGAGACATAAATCGGACCAACCACCCATTAATTCTTTTCTCAACAGCATTTAAAAGGGGCAAATGAGTCTGAGTTTTAGACCTTAGAAAAGTAATTGAGGCACCCAAATACTTCTCCCCAAGGCTAAGATTAGAGATGTTGAGAATTTTTGCGAGGATTCTTTTATGCTTTGGGTGGACCTTACTGCTCAAAAACAGTCCATACTTTTCAAAGTTTATCTGTTGACCACTTGCATTGCAATACTTTTGCAAGTAGTCTTTTATAGAATGAAAATCATGGATGGTAGCTTTAGTGAATAACAAGCTATCATCTGCAAACAATAAGTGGCTAATGCGGGGAGCAGAACTAGCACACTTGATACCGTGCACCAATTTTGAATCTTCTAAGTGTTTTATATAAGTTGATAATGCCTCTGTGCAAATGATATACAGGTAGGGGGACATGGGATCCCCCTTCCTTAGCCCTCTTTCAGGCTGAAAGTGTCTCATTGGACTGCCATTAAGAATGAGCGAATAAGAGACAGAGATTAGGCAATTCAAGATAAGACTTATCCATTTTGGGTAAAACCCAACTTGGACATGGTTTTGTCCAAAAAAGACCATTCTAGCCTTTCATATGCCTTTGACATGTCTAATTTAATGGCAGCATATCCCACTTTTCCTTTCTTTTTTTTCTTAATAGTATGAATAAGTTTATGAGCTAAAATCACATTATCAGCAATCTGACTCTTCGGGACAAAGGAACTTTGAATAGGAGAGATCACTCTATCTGTTGGAGCATTGCTCGGATGAATCCACCAAGCATTGGTATGTCAAGTTTGGTACTCATATTTTAGTGAATCAAAACTCATTTAAAGAGTCGCTTGATTATTTACTAGAGTCAATTTCGTATAGGTTAGCTAGAAAGTTACAAGGATATAAGACTTACAAGTATTACATGAAGACTTGAAGAATTTGAAGAAGTAAAGAGCTACAACGACGACATCATCCTTCCTCTTGAGGTTAGTAATATTTGACTTGAACTATTTCATTCCTAACGTATCTTTCAAGTCGTGCATATTGAAAACATAACTGTGAAGCTGTGAATGATTATACTCTAGTTAGACATAGTATTAAGGAATTACAATACGAAGTATAACGTCTATCTTTTGAACTTCGTATATAAGACATCGACATAATCGTATGAATGCTATTGTGATTATGTATTTGTATGGGTGAAGATTTCATCCTAGGAAAAAATGTTTTACATTCGTTTAAAGGAAGTACAATTCATAAACTTGTTTTGTGAATCGAAAGGGAAATCGCTAGGCTTATTGGTATTGTTATTCATTGCAAATATTTGGTTACCAATATGTGTGTTTAGTATAACCGCTCATAACTTGTTTATGTATCTTGGTAAAACTATTCAAAATGCCTGAATTTTGTATTTGGTATGACTTTTATTAGTGAAACCGATCTTAAGTAATCACCTGAGATGGTATGATCGATATTTTGTAATTGGTATGACCAAATCTAGACATTGGGGAACCGATCCTAGTAAGAGGTGCAACCTATCATAAGTATGTGGAATCGATCCTTGTAAGAGGTACAACAAGTCTTAGTAATTGGTAACCGATCCTATGACTTGTGCAACCGAATACAAGTTTATACCATAAATATGTGGTAACCGATCCTAGTACCTAGTCAACCAACTTTTGGTAACTAGCGTGACTAATCTTAGTACCCACATGGAGGTAGAACCGGAACTTGTTTTGGTAGAACCGTGAAACCCATGATTGGTGATTTGATAGGATAATCAATCACATAGTTCTTGGAAGTTAGATGAACCAATTCTAAACTCGTTTGGAAGTGTGGCAAATCGGTTCCAAGATTGTAAATATGAAAAAGGATTTATAAATTAAAGATGTCGACATACTTTGAACATCTTATCTTTTATTGTTCAAAGATATTCCTTAACAACTAAAGGAGAATCCCGGATCGAAATAAATTGAGAATCTTTTAATTAAGATTTTTAGTTTTATATGCTTTTAATTTCCAGCAATTAAATGCATATCTTTAGAAAATAAAAATTGGTAATGTGCATTTACTAATTGGGGATTTTCTACTGAGATTTCGGTCAATATTTGGACAGGGCATTTCCAGGAATTATGAAAATCGTATTTGGACTTTATTGCATATCTTTGAGAATATTCGGTTTTGGAAATTCCTTGGTGTCCAAACTTCCTTGGTCTATAAATACTGAAGTTTGCATTTCGAGCAAACTAATCCTCAGAGCCAGCAAAACTACCTAGTTGTGTTGTTACTGGTGGAGCCGTCTATTCGGAGAGGAAAGTACCTTCATTAGGCGAAATCTCTTACGACCGCTCGTTTTAAAGACTTCTTTGGGATTTAGAAGCTCTACGAGTAGCGTTGGTGGGAAACAAGATAATTATAGTTTATTATTAGTTTTCGATTGATTTGATTGACTAACGGTTGTTGAACTTTGATTGCACCTAGTTTGTTTATGCTTGAGAATCTTCTCTTCTGATATAAGATTCACTCAAACTAGATCGAAGTGTCGACGAGGATCTTTAGAACTGTTTGTAGATCTAAAGACGTCTTGTGATAATCCATCGTTAACAGACTCCGTTCTATGTGTGATTGATCACAAGAGATTCAAGTTGTTTGTGTGCAGGTGTTTATTGAAGATCTAAGAAGATTTGAAGACAAAGAAGATTTCTTATTTGAGTTCAAAATCTTTGGTGTGCACAAAACTTGATCGGCTGGAGGGATCCAACTATAATCAGTTTACCTTTGAGAAAACCTTGATCCAACTATAATCAGTTTATCTTTGTGTGCAGGTGTTTATTGAAGATCTAAGAAGATTTGAAGACAAAGAAGATTTCTTATTTGAGTTCAAAATCTTTGATGTGCACAAAACTTGATCGGCTGGAGGGATCCAACTATAATCAGTTTATCTTTGAGATAACCTTGATCGATTAGTTGAGTAGATCGACATCAATACATTTCTTTATGATTCATAGTATTGATTGCATAGTCTGAATAATTACTTTGGTAGTTGTTAAAGAGATTGATCTAAAAACCCGACAAAGGAGTTTATTGGGATAAACGGAAGATCCTTTTGTCAAACTCATATCACGTTGTTTGAAAAGAGTTATTACCGAACAGATTTTTGTTCCTTTACTGTTTGGAATACGAACCAAAGGAACTGTTCCAAGTGCGTGACTTATTACAAGTTGGAGGCGCAGGGATACTGAGGGAACTAGGTAAACTATAGGTTTAGTTGCTTGGTCTCAACTATACGAAGTTGGTTTAGATTTTGTATAGCGGCTTAATTTTGAGAGTATTCAATTCTGGACAAGGTCCCGGGGGTTTTCTCAATTTGCGGTTTCCTTGTTAACAAAATCTTGCTGTGTCTTTTACTTTTCTATTTCCGCAATTTTAATTGATTTATTATAATTAGAAGTAAAATACACAAACGTTAATTCCTAATTACTTGATAGCAATTCTATAGTGTTTGGTTAAGTACGAACCTATTATCAAGTAATCATACTTCGTTGTTGTATTGTCTCGATCTAGTATCCATAGACGATCACACGAAGTGTGAACCGATTTATTGTATTGTCTCGACTCAGTCCATAGACAATCACTTTCGGTAAAGGACTTATAGGTGGAAAAGTTTTAGATTGAGGTATATTTGGGTACCCTCGTTTTTTCACTATCCATCAAAGGCTTCATCCTGTTAGCAATGACTTTAGAGATTACTTTATATGTAAAATTGCATAACCCAATAGGCCTAGACTGATCAACGGAATCAGCCATAGGATTCTTAGGAATCAAAGAAATGTTAGTATGATTGAATTGAGATAAAATATGCTCAGAGTCAAAGAACTGCTTTACCATTTGTGTGACACTATCTCCCACCACATCCCAATAGGTTTGGTAGAATAACCCAGTGAACCCATCAGGTCCAGGGGATTTTTTTCCCCATTTGAAATGCGACTACTTTGATTTCCTCATCAGATATTGGTGACAATAGTCTCTCATTGTCTAGATTAAAAAAAAATAGATTTCATGGTCTCTAACACAATATCCTGATCGGTAGTTCCAGATGTGCTATAAAGCTCTTGGAAATAAAAAATAAATTCTTCTCCAATAGCTTCTCTAGTAGTCAGCCAGGTGCCATTTCTTGCTTTAATCCAAGAGATATTATTTCTCTTTCTTCTGAACATAGTAGCCTTGTGGAAATACGACATATTTTTATCACCTTCATTTAACCAAAGTTCTCTTGATTTGTCCTTCCACAAGATTTCCTTAAGAGAATACAAATATGTTAGCTTATCAGTAAGCTCAGATATCTTCTTGGTATCTGTAGGTGCATTAATTTGAGTATCCCTAATTTGTTCTTTGGTTACATGAAGAGAGTGATTAATGTTACCAAAAGAAACTTTGTTCCACTTTTTCAATTTTTCCTTCGCATGGCTCAATCTTTGTTTGAGTTGGAACGCTTTTGAACCCCTCACTCTTATTGACCAAGATTGTTCAATGACTGTTTTACGAGAATCATCCTTAACCCACATAGACATAAAATGGTAAGGCTTATGGAGATTCTCCACACTAGGATTTAGAGAAACCAAGATGGGGGAGTGATCAGAACTAATTCTGGGAAGGTGGAGGGTGTGGGTATGCGGGAAGGCATTCTCCCACACCCCATTAACAAAGGCACGATCAATTCTTTCCATCACTAAATTATCACCCTCTTGTTTATTGGTCCATGTAAAATCAGGACCTGTAAAAGGAAAGTCCCGAAGATCCCAAGCACCAATAAGGTCTTCTAAATCCGTTGTATCACTATCAGTAACCGGTCTCTTACCCCATTTATCTTGTGTCAATAGAATGTTGTTTAAATCACCCACCACAATGGTAGGAATGAGGGGATAATAATTTTGGGCCATGAACCTTACCCAAAAATCACGCCTAAGATTTCTATTTGGCTCACCATACACAAAATACATAAGGCACTTAGTATTAGCTTTAATTGAATTCGAAGCGCAAACTATGCCATTTTGGCTAGAAAAAATGACATTAATGTCAAAGCCATCCTTCCAAGCCAATCCTAACCCTCCTTTCTTACCAATAGAAGGTATAATAGTATAATTGAGATAACCCAAAGACCGGAATTTTCTCGAAGTGGTATTAGCATTACTCATAGTTTCACGTATAAACAAAATATCAGGGGATTTAATTTTTACAATTTCCTTATAAGTTCTCGAACTGCCTCCGGTTTTTCAAAACCACGGCAGTTCCAACTAAGAATACTCATGATAACAGAGAGTCTTAAGCACTTACATGTGTCTTAGAGGAGGTCTCCAAACCGACGCTTACATCCCCTCATGTTCCGTTTGTAGTTGAACAAAGATTAATACAGAGAGGCAGTAAAGGATTGATACGAGAGCCCCCTGAAAAGGCAGAAATGTAAGAAGACAAAACAGACCAACAAGATAAAAAAAAAAGTGGATTAAAATTGCAAATAAGATCGAACAAGGGTAAAGAATTACAGGAGGACGGATTGAGAAAACAATTGAAAAGAAATTATTGATAAATAAAAACAAGCTAGTAGAGCAGACAACTAAAATTATAAATTCTAGCTAAATTGGAGGTAGTAGAAACAGGTTAATAATAATCATCAAAATCAAAGTATCAAAACCAAAAAATGCATCAGATCAAAAACAGTAGGTATCAAGCTCAATTAAACCAAACCATATAAATCTAAGAGACATTAAGGCAAAAAGACAAAAGAGAAGAAGTAAAGAGTGTAGGAACGGTAGTGGCCAATATTGTTGACGGTAACAGTCAGGTGATGCAGAGTCTTGAAACGAAACTCAAGAACAATGGTATCCGAGTCTTGGTATCCTGGTGTCTTTGAATAGGTGTTTCTGTGTCTTGTGTCTTGGTGTCTTGGAAAACAGGTGTCTTTGTAACTAAAAATCAAGGGAAGCTAGGTTTCTTGGATGATCTGTGGTGAAGATTCATAAGAATAACGCCAAATATTTTGGTATCAAATTCAATGTCGTTTAGACTCTAAAAAAAAATTGGATTAAATCTTGTAAGATAATGTCCATACAAGATTATCCATGAATTCTCTCTCAAAAAAATATAGGTTACATTTAAGAGAAGCCTATATATAGCTCACGGATACACAAACATTCAATCTATGATTCCATAAGCATACAAGCACACGTATCTATACTCCGGAGGTACATACACTCAACATATTATATACTTCATCTTGTAATCATCTAAGCATAAATTAGAAGAAGTTGATGTATCCAAAAAAACCATGGAAGTAGTACATGCTTACTGCAGCCTTGCAAGTTGGATGGTGATTGTCTTACCGAGAATCTAGATAGAACACGGAATCTGTATTATAATCTGACTCGAAACCTTTTTCTGTTCTTTTTATGGAATTTATTTAAGTAGACATTACTGTCCCCCAGCCATATTTAAAATTTTGGAGGGAATACTGAATTTTACTTTGGGCCCCCACAAAACCGTAAGTTCTTCTGCCTATAAATTCAAAATCCTACCGCTTGGCATATTTTTTACACCTTCATAGTCCATATAAATTAATACGGCTCCCCAGGTTTTAATGACCCCAACAACATTTTAACGCCCAAAAATCAGTACAATTTGGAAAAATTGTTTTTCTCATCCTTTTGAATGCACAAGCATATGTGTCGCCCATATGCAGATCGACGTTGTAAAAATGAGCCGTTGATTCGTGTTTGTACGGTCAGTGTTGTCGGCGTAAAAGCAGTGTAAGAAAATATTATGAAGATAGCTGGAAGGGTACTTGAAAATGCAGTTAAATCATGACTGCAGATTATTTATGGTTGGGGCAGATTTTCATTGCTCATAAATAAGTAACTACGTTAGGGTTTTGTTAGTTCATTCCACATTTGAGTAGAACAGCAAATGCTGGTCTAGTTTCATACGCTTCAGTTGTTTTCTAGTTTTAAGATATGGGTAGTTTAAGTTTATACTTTCATGTACTTGTAGTTCTCCAATGTTATGTTGTGCTTTGTTTAGCCAAGGATTTACCAGCTATGTTCATTTTTGGAGATTCTTTGGTTGAAGCTGGAAACAATAACTACATTGTGTCTCTTTCTAAAGCTAATTATGCACCAAATGGAATCGATTTCGGAAAACCTACCGGACGTTATACCAATAAACGGACTATTGTTGACGTTATAGGTTTGTTTTTTTGGCATTTTTTTTATCCTTGTTGTTGATTCTTGTCTCAGTGATGGGTTCTGATTACTTGTTGGTTTTATGTTTGTAGGTCAAGAATTTGGATACGATTATTACATTCCTCCTTACCTGGATCCTACCACAGTTGGAGATGTTGTTTTGAAGGGAGTTAACTATGCATCTGGAGGTGGTGGTATTCTTAATAGAACTGGCTATATATTCGTAAGCTCATATCTCTTCGATACTTGTCGATTTGTATTTCACTACTATCTTAAGAACTTTTCTAAATAGCTAAAGTTGTTTACCATACAGGGTGGTAGAATCAACATGGATGCACAAATCGATAACTTTGCGAATACTAGACAAGATATTATCTCGAGTATCGGCTCCGTAGCTGCCTCTAAACTTTTGGAGAAAGCTTTTGTTGGTATTATAATGGGCTCAAACGATTTCCTCGACAATTACTTGGTTCCGGCCATTGTAGGCATGCCTGCAGAGACATCGCCAGAAGAGTTTGTCGATTCTCTGATCACCACGTTTAGACCACAACTAACGGTGAGAATACTACGAAACAGTTTTACAATACGTACATATATTTTGTTTTGCCAAGTTTAATGAAAATGTATTGGGCTTTGTTTGTTTGATGCTGCAGAGATTGTACCACTTGGGTACTAGAAAGATTGTTGTTTCAAATGTTGGACCAATTGGTTGCACCCCATACCAAAGGGATTTTAACCAACCAAAAGCAGGTGATTCTTGCGTTGAATCGTCCAATCACTTGGCGAGGCTATTTAACACCAAGTTGAAGAGCCTTATTATAGAGCTGAACTCAAATCTTCCTGGATCTAAATATTTGTATGCAAATGTATACGACACTTTCAATGATGTGGTCATAAACTATAAATCCTACGGTACGTTTTTAGTTTTTCTCGTTCGTAGAATTCAGGAAACAAGTCATATTCATAATATCCCGATTAGCATCACTCGAGATCCAACTCGAACTGACTTATATATACTTGGAACAATGCAGGTTTTGAGAATCCAAGTTCTGGATGTTGCCATCTCGCTGGCAAGTATGGAGGAATTGTGCCGTGTGGTCCGCCATCAAACGTTTGTCCCGACAGATCAAAATATGTATTCTGGGATGCATACCATCCATCTGATGCTAGTAATGTCATTATTGCGAGAAAATTGGTAAATGGCGATACTAACGCCATATACCCGATGAACCTTCGACAACTCTTCTTAAGTAGTGTTTAGATTTACATTGCAACGCTTCTTCCCCATATAAAATGTTGTTATTTTCATGGTGGCTCAGTATTGATGTTGCCACTTTATATTAGGATTTAATGTTTCAATTGTTCGACTTATCGGTAGTTTATTATTTGGTTCTCTAGAATGTTAGCTCTTTTTGGATGTTCTTAAGAGAATGGTCTCCTAATATGTAATTCATTTCTTTTTTTCACGAGATGTGGCTGAATTTTTTTATGCGAATGAAGTGAGAGTCTGCTCAAATGCAGGACACTTGATTTTGAAGGTCAATGGGGGTCATAAATGAATGGGGACTAAGTTTGTAGAGATGCGGAATAAACAGAAATAGCAGTGATGGGAACAATAAATTAATAACAATGACTACAATCTTATCAAAGATAAAATTAAAATAAGAAGTGGTAGAGAAACTCACAGCTTTACAAAAAAACTGGAAGTGTGTGTTATTGTTGTTGCTGTTTTTGTGTAGTTAGGTGCAACAGATGAAGTTAATAATGGCACAGCGCCCATGCCGTAGCAAACAACACCAACAGGGAAAATAAAGAAGAAACAGGTGAGAAATTGAGTAGGGGGAAGATTTAGTTGTTGAGAAGATGTGGTGTGGCATTTAATACGAGCAACACTACACCTGTAGGCTTGTAGCAGTATTGTGTTTTTCTTTCTCTTTGAGCTTTTTTTTCTATTAAGATGATGCAATTAGGCACCGATCAACGAAGGAGGATATGAGTACGAGTCTGTAATATTGTCAAACAAAAATCCTACTATCAGTATTTAGCCCACTATAAACCCACGTGAGTTGCCTAATTTTGAAAACTTATTGCGTCAATTTGGACGGATGGAAAGTCTGTCAACCTTTCGCTACCTGGGATCGTGGCTCCAAAGTGATGGTGGAATCGAGGAGGATATCCGACATCGAACACAATCTGGCTGGGGGAAATGGCGTCTAGCTTCTGGCGTCCTCTGTGACCGCAAAGTCCCCCTAAAGCTTAAGGGTAAGTTTTACAAAACGGCGATCAGGCCTACCATGCTATATGGTGCGGAATGTTGGGCGCCGAACAATCGGGACACTTTGAAGCTCAAGAGTACCGAGATGTGGATGCTGAGGTGGGCATGCGGTCATACGAGGCATGACCGTATCAGGAATGAGTACATAAGCAAGAAACTTATGGTAGCGCCAATCAAAGAGATGCTTGCCCAGCATCGGCTGCGCTGGTTTGGGCACCTCCAGCGAAGACCGCATGATGCTCCAGTACGAGTGGGTTGCATTAGGCGTGCGGAAGGAAGGATGCAGCGTAGAGGCCGACCGAAGCTAACTTGGGATGAGTGCGTAAAGAAGGACATGTGCAATCGAAATCTCTCAGCAGAGCAGGCGCTGGAAAGACAGGCATGGAGGGTGGCGATACGCGTGGAAGAGGTGGGTTTCAGGTACGACGACTAACAAACCACCATTTTTTATCTATATTCCGCGTCAATTTTTATGCCATTAAATCAGCGAACACGTAAAGACAACCCTGCAGATGGTGAAGGGGGGAAAACCCCTGTAGCGCTGCAGTAGGCAGGATGTGAAGGGGAAATACCCTGTAGCTTCTGCAACAGGGACAGGGTGTAAGCATATCCGCATTAATGGTCGAGAATTCGTAATCCCTTGAAACGGTGATTACTTACAACCGGGCCCATAAACAATCACGGCGCGGGTAGCGTCAAGTATTTTGCTTGCCCTGACGCAAGTTGTGCAAGGCTCTGACAGGCCGGCGTAAAAACTATGTTATATTTTTGGGAGATATTCTCCAGTCGACCCGGTACTTGCTACTGGAAAAGACTTTGGATTTGGATTTGGAAAGTCTGTCAACCCTTTTCTAAACCGCGTAGCATTCTCAATGGAGAAGTAAAGTCTCATCCCCAGGTATATGTGATCCTTTGTGTGTGGAATGGGGTTAGGAAATTCACCACGTACAATGGATCCCCATGTGCATGGTTTACCTTCCCACTAGCAAAAAATAAAAATAAATTTGTCACGTAACTCAAGCCAAGCCACAAAAATTTACTTTTATTTTGAAAGAAGGTTCCACGTATTTACCACCCACACGTATCTTATTTACCATCCATTTTAATTCCTCCTCTTAGATTAAGTCCTATGGTGTTCTAATCTAGCATCTAGATTGGCAGTTAAGTCCTATGGTCATTCCAATCTAGCATCTAGATGCCCAGAATGGAACAACGAAAAGTAGATGCGCTAAATGGAACAGCGAAAAGTAGAATTAGGTTCCCCTGAGCGGAACAGCTCGTTGCGCTGAACGGAATATCGCAACCATCTCAGCCGTCGGATCAAAAAATAAATCAATCTGTGCTGAATCAATTCGCGAAAAGGTGATTTTGGCTGTGTTGAACAATTCAGCGAAACTATCTCGCTACTAGTTCACATGCGAGATATATCTAGAGAGAGAAGTAGTGTTAACAAATAAACAACACTTTTTTTTTAATCTGCAAGTTTTTTTTGCTAATCTAGCCTATATGACTTAGTCTTAGACTCTTAGTTATCATGTGTTTTTTTTTGGGCTAAGAAAAATAATTTCGTTAAAATAGAAATGGATTACATTTGTTCAAAGAGGAAATTTGGCTTAATTCCAAACCATTCCCCATTAATCCTGGAAGTTCTACAGAATTTGGCTGTAACATCCGCCAAATGTGTAAAACTTCTATTTAAAAATTCAAATCTGATAGAACTAAAGGAATCCAAATACGACTTACAATCATCTAGAATAGAATTGTTAAACCAACTTAATTGGTTATTATTTAAATTCAAGCAATCTAAAACTACTTTTGCATTGCTTATGATGCAGACATCGACCTTTCCTTGCGCCTTTGCCCAGAGTACGGCTTCTAAGATAACAAGGCTTTCAACTTCTTCAGCTTTTCTCGTTAGGCCTGAGATGGTTTTGCACCCGAGGAAGTTCCCTGCAACATCATTCATGATCAATCCAATACCAGAAATATTAGTATCTTTATCAAAAGAAGCATCACAAAAAACAATAGTACATTCATCAGATAAATTACTGATGATAGCACTATAATCCATGCCAACAGGTTGCACAAGAGTAGCATCAGTCGGTGTAACAACACAATATGTAGATAGTGGGAGGTGTCATTTACTAATTTGAGCGTTGTTCTAGCAGTAGTATGATGATTAAGAGATTTATCCTGAAAAATAAAGGAACACCTATCTCTCCAAATACACCATGCTATAGTAAAGACATCCACAACTTTATCTTTCAGGGATGAAGTAGAAAGCCACTTAGAAACCCAATTAGTCATAGATATGTTCAAATTAGCATCATAAGCAATCTGGTCTTTATAGGGAGTAAGATACCACACTTCCCTAGCAAATGGGCAGTGTAAGATGATGTGTTCAGCAGTCTCAAGAGTGTCAGAATTACACATGTTATAGTATTTGTCACGACCATTGCTGAACTTAAAGACATTAGTCTTAGAAGGTAAGATACCCTCATGACACTTCCAAATGAATAGTTGAACCTTTGGGAGAATTTTAAGTTTCCAAAGGGACTTATATGTGGGGTTAACTAAGCTAGGGTTTTGAATATACTGATATTGACCTGATATGACCTTATAAGCTGATTTCACCGAAAACTGCCCATTCTTAGTATAAGGCCAGATAAGCCTATCATGTCCTGTAAGAGGTATTCTAGTATTAAGGATAGATTGATCATTAGGTTGTGTGAAATAAGCATTTACTAGATCAGTATTCCATCTCTTAGTATCTCTATCAATGAAATCAGACACACGGAAATTGGGATTAGGAGCAGACACATACAAAGGTTCAACTGGGTTTGGAATCCAATTGTCCCTGAAAGCAAGTATATCGAGACCATTTCTCACTTCCCAAAAACAATTTTTAGCAATAGAGTCAAGACCAGAGCATATGCTCTTCCAAACCCAGGTAGAGTCTTGGTTTTTGTTATAAAGAAAAGCACGACCATGTTTGAAATATTTGCATCTAAGAATGACAGTGCACAAATCTCTAGGGGAATGGAGAAGTTTCCAAGCAGTTTTACTCAAAAGAGATAAATTCACATGCTTAAGATTTTTAAAACCGAGACCACCTTGCAATTTATGTGAACACACTTTGCTCCAATTGACAAGATAAAGACCATCAGGTTGAGTCTTACCCCACCAAAAATCCCTTTGGGATCTCTCCATTTGTTGAAGGATACCGTCTGGGATTCTAAAAGTATTCATGTGATAAATAGGAGATGCCTTTAACACATGTTGGACCAGCACAGATCTACCTGAATGATTAAAATGCTTACCTTTCCACTTCGCTACCCTTTTGTCGAAGTGGTCATTCAAGTGATTAAACGAATCCCTATGGGATTTAGTAATGAAAAGAGGAATACCTAAATATCTCTCATTTAGGCCAATCTTCTTAACATTAAGAGATCTAATTAAAGAAACGGTCAAGTCAGGATGAACAATTTTACTAAAAAAGCAGCCAGAGTTTTGGAAATTTATAACTTGACCAGAACAAAGGCTAAAATCACGAACAAGGCTCATGAGAGTATCAGCTTCACTGTGAGAAGCTTTAACAAAGATGAGGCAGTCATCCGCAAAAAGCAGATGACTAATACTAGGAGATTCTTTAGTAACTTTTAATCCATGTATAAGTTGGTAATTTTCTGCATGGATCAGATACTTGGAAAAAGCTTCCATACATAAAATAAAAAGGTAAGGGGACAAAGGGTCCCCTTGTCTCAAACCCCTAGTAGGTCTATATGCTCTACATGGTGAACCATTAAGCAAAATAGATATACTAGTAGTACTTATACATTGGAAAATTAAGTTACACCAATCCTCAAAAAAACCATAAGACTTAAGAACATCCAAGAGAAATGACCATTCCATCCTGTCAAAGGCCTTAAACATGTCAA
Source organism: Papaver atlanticum (assembly GCA_023531105.1). Classification (NCBI taxonomy): domain Eukaryota; kingdom Viridiplantae; phylum Streptophyta; class Magnoliopsida; order Ranunculales; family Papaveraceae; genus Papaver; species Papaver atlanticum. The sequence goes on along the minus strand of JAJJMB010002379.1, from coordinate 2,579,645 downwards.
GTTTAAGGCCCATGACACCCCAGTTATCCCTTTTCCTTTTCATGGTATGTACCAGCTCATGAGCAATGATAACGTTGTCCTGGATATGCCTTTGAGGAACATAAGCAGACTGGAAAGGACTAATTATCTTACTCAAAAGTGGTTTCATTCTATTTACTATAATCTTAGAGATTATTTTGTAATTAGAGTTACATAAGGAAATCGGTCTGAAATCGGCAGGGGTAGAGGGATTATTAGTCTTTGGAATTAAAGAAAGAAACTGTGATTCATTTCTTTTAATAGATGTTTGGAATCAAAAAAACTCTGAACTGTTTTCCAAACATCCATGACAATAAGATCAATATTTTCTTTGTAAAATCCGGGAGGGAAACCATTGGGCCCTGGAACAGTCCAGGGAGTCATTTGGTTAATAGTGCCTCTTATCTCTTGTTGGGTAATTGGTCTTAGTAAGACATTGTGATCAGCTTCAGAGATACAGGGACTAATACAATTAAGAATCTCATTGTTTCTGAAATGATTAGTAGAAGTTCCTATAGAACTAAAGTGATTGACAAATAGATTCTCAAGATTAGCTCTATCATTGATCCATTGGCCATTATCCATATTGAGAGCACTAATGTGGTTATAGTTCTTTCTTCTGTTGACAGAATTATGGTAGTAGTATTCCTGTCAAAAGATGTGTAAAACTCTTGTCTTGATTTTTGAGCATAAAATTCTTCTTGAACTTTTTGCCAATGATATAAATCAAGTTCAACTTGTTTGATGAGCTCTAAGTTCTGAGTAGTATAGGGAAGCCTATTCAGATTTTGAAGCTCGCCATTTAGAGTTTTAACTTTTTGGTCAATATTACCAAAGTGATGGATATTCCAATTCATGGGATCATGTTTTACGAACCTCAATCTATTTGTAAGCTGAAAAGGAGGAGAACCTCTTACAAATTTAAAGTATGCATTTATAATAACATCTCTAACAGAGGGATCATTACTCCAGCATTTGAAGTATCTATATGGCTTACTACCATGAATAGACATGGAAGAAGTCTCCAGGATAATAGGAATATGATCACTGTATATGGTGTCAATATGGACTACTTTAGCTAGCCCATAGTGTTGTAGCCAATTCTAGCACAAATAAGATTATCACCACTTTGCCTATTATTCCAAGTATATTGAGTACCAATGTAACCTAGATCAGAGAGGTCAGCACTATCAATTACTTGTTGGATAATAGGAAACTCAGAAGTGGTGGGATTAGAAAAAGTGGATCTTTCATGGGCATGCATAGTAATATTGATATCGCCTATTATAACCCAAGGAAGATTAGCTATTGACCCAATTTCCCCAATGAAATTCCATTGTTGTACTCTCTCCTCATGGTATACAGAACCATAAAAGAAAGTAGCAAGGAATTCGGGCTTGCTAGGGTCATCTATTGATTATTTTATCAATGTTTTGGACAATCTGACAATCAAATCCAGATTTCCAAAGGAGAGCGATGCCCCTCAGCAAGACCAATGGAAGGAAAAACTCAACAATTTGGAAAATTAAATCTTTTTTAATAGTCAAACATTTTTTCAGAATTGTTTTTAGTTTCACATAGGAATATCGTTTCAGGGTTTTGAGACCTGATCAAATTTCATAAGGAAGTTCTAGTGGACGGGTTGCCGAAGCCCTGACAATTCCACAACAAGATTCTTATAATGAGAGTGGTGTAAAAATAACTAGATAAGACCAAGCAAACTCTGATAGTGCACAGAAGCAAAGAGTAACAAAAAGACAACAGACACCAACACAAAAGTAAGACCTTAGCAAGACAGACCTTAGCAGGACAACCTAAATATTATATGCAAACAGTAAGACTAACAAAATATTGTTCAACAGAGTCACAAAACAAAACTAGAGATTCAACAAAATCAATCAAATGGAATTCAACAGTGCAATTTAATTGATTTGATTTATACAATACCAAATAACACAAGGCAGTATCAACCAAGACTGAGGTGAGAGCAATAATCGCACAATCACAATTAAACAATTTCTTAGATGTGAATAGATTAAACCGAGTATAGAGATTATTGATGACTATTATGTAAGTATAATGGTAGTTTTCAGGAAATAGGGATTGCAAGCAATAAATCAGGGGTAGAGAGGATGTGCTAAAATAAGAAAAATTAGGGTTTGTAAAATTAGGGAAAATGAGATTAAGGATGATAAATACCTTTTTAGCAACCCCCATGATATTAATCAGAGTAAGGTTGTCTTCAACCGCCATTTCCTCTTCAAATTCCTCCATTTCCACACCATCCATGGGTTCAACTAGGTTGCCAGAATTTGCCTCGGAAAGATTATGAGACATCACAGTAGCAGCGATTTCCAGATTTATTTGATTAGACCGATTGGTTGAAGAATTGAGGAGAGTTGGGATCGATTGATTAGGGGTGATGCTGTTTGGAGGGGATACAGTAGCACTACGAGACCTCTTTCTATTTCTTTCCTCGAAATTATCTGAGTCTTCACCGATGTTATCAGCAGATAAGGATCTATTTCCGTTAATAACACCCGTTCTGGGGATATGGGCACTAGGGTCGGTATCTCCATTCGTGTTTACAGCACCAGCGTTCTCTTTAGGGGCAGCCACAACTACAAATTCCTCTTCTTGTTCCAGACTCCATACTTCATACTCTTCAGCCGACATCGAATTAAGTTGTAACTGTCATGCAGTTTGTTCGCAGTTATCATCAGAATGATCAACAACCCAACATTGATCACATACATTATAGGGCTGCTTTTCCCAGTGATATTTAATCCAAGCTTCGCCTCCAGATGTTGTTTTCAGCCAGGCACCTCTCTTAAGTGGGTATGTTAATTGCATTCTGATCCTAGCCTTCACCATTCTGCCAATCCTAAGATGTGCATTAGGAGGGCCTATTTCAATTCTTCCCCCCCCCCCCCCCCCCCCTAAGTCTTGAATAATCTCATCCACCATAGACACATTTAGATGTTGTAACTGAAGGTTACGAAACTTAACAGTCCAATTTTGATGGAGAAATTTGTTATCCGCCAAAGGGATCCTTGGATTGTAAATCTCCACAGCAAGCAGGTACCCTTTACAGTTCATGGGGACTTTTTGATGATATCCTCTAGTTCTTTGGTGGTACTGAACTTGAAGACGAAAAGATTAGGACCCATAACTTTCGTTTCCTTGTTTTTGAATTTCTTCCAAATTGCATTGATCTCATCTAAAACTTCTCTGACTTCCAAAACCTACGGACACAAGATTTTACCAAGCACACTGTTGAACCCCTCATCGGCAGCACTGTTAATAACTTGATCAGATCCTAGAGTTCTTCGTTGGGGTCTAGCAATCCCAATATTTGTATGTTGCATTTGTGATGTGATGCTAGATACTTGAAGTTGAGGATTAGTCGTCATAATAGAACACTGAGAATTGCACAGGTTGATATGAGTGATAATGAGAATAGCTTTGGGTTTTTTGGGATGTGAAGGAAACGAAATAAAGGGATTATTTATATTAGAAATAACCTTGGTATAAATACCTAATTTAACTTGCAGGGAGATATTTCCTAACCAAAAATAGGAAAATGAATTATGATATGGATGATTTTTAGGATGGATTTGTGGGTGAACGGCAGTATTCATGTATGGAAGATTCTTGTGGCTAAAATTACGCCAATAATTACTGACGCTAAAGTAAAGCCTAGGATTGCAAAAACGGCTATAACTGATTGACTGCTGTCGGGATATTGGACTTTCCATATTCTGAAGCTTTGAAGGGATTGCTGAGTAATGGTGATTAAGTTTGAATGATGATGAGGAATTTTCTGCAGGATCATGACCAAACTGATAAGAGACAACTTTAAGCAACCTATATGGAACCATCATGGAGGTGATGGAGAGCACAACTGCTGAAGATCGCACAACTGGCGAAGGATACACCACTGCTAGCATGATTCGGAAACGCGCGTTGCAGAAACACCACTACTGGAATGAACACCACTGCTTATACTTACAACTGATTAATAAACATGGATGTTGTAATAAAAATATTTAGTTATCCATAAGAAAAGAAGAAATAAAATGGATTAGTTTAAAAGAAAACTTAACAGATAAAGAAAAGAGATCGAAAACAAGGAATAGATTAATCGTAATACATATACTCCACTATGTCTACTAATTTCCCCTTACAGAACTACCTACAGGTTGATTACTAAAACAAAACTAATCTAGGAAAGTTTAGCATCTACAGATTATTGGTTCGGTGTCTTTTCTTATTCTAAAGGCGAGGAATCCTCCTTGTCAAATTTACAGGTTGTATAATTTTCTCGGACTCATAGTTATCATGTTTACCACGCATATAAATTTTCATATCCCCTAAATATTACTTATTGACTTTTTATTAAACCCACTACTTAAAACAACCCAACAACTAAACCCATTAATAAAATAAACCATCCGGCTCCGACCATCACCTCCTTTACTCATCTCGACCAACCTGCCACCACCTTCAGTCAGTTAGTTTTTTTTTGTCTTTTCTTTTCTATTCCTTGAGCTTGTTCAAAATACCACCAAAGGAACAAGAGGTTGTTCAAGACAAATCAAAGCTAAAAAGAGGTAAAAACTAAACTTTGTATTTATGAATTTATGCATGTGACAACACATAGTCGCCCAGAGGGATCACAAAATACTATAGTCATCCGGGCACGACCATTTGTGATAGGGCATAGTCTTTCGGACACAACCTACTATCCCTTTACATGGTCGTTTGAATCTGGACTACTATAGTATCTTCTAGTCGTCCAGAAATCAAAGGATGGTTCAACGAAATTTAAAAGAAATAAAAATAACAAAATCAAATCAAATCAAACTTCGAACGTTGATCACTTATTTACCTCAAAATCTTGTCCGCCTAATGTGTATCCAGTAGAATTGATATGATCTTGTTGGACGTTCAGTTCATCTCAGGTTTGGACATTTTTCCCTCGATTTTTAATAATTGAATCATCGATAAGAACTAAATGAAATAAGCTTTTGGTGTACTAAAAATTAAACTGCATCCTAACCTTGGGTTAGTGGCTTTTGGATTTAATGAATTTTTTAATAAAAAGAGCGATTAATGAAGAAAAAGACGGAATAAGGATGGTAATACTTATAGTCAATTTTAACTTGACTTTTTTAGATGGTAAATAGGAAAAAATAGGATTGAAAACTATAATTAATTTAGAATTGAGGGAGGACCCATGGACACTCATAGATGAACACTATCATACATGATTTGTACAATTTCCTCCGCAAAACCCAAATGACAATGAAGTTAAGTCTAATAATTTGACGAGATGTTCTCCTTATAAGACTCTACATTCCTACCAAAAATAAGCACAATTCGAGACGTATAACATCACCATCTACCCCTTTGAATACTAAAAAGAATGATATTTTTAATTACAAAATGAGAATGAATTTAGAAAATAAATTTAACTTTCTGTCATCTACACGTTCATGATAATTCTATAAATCTATAGAAAACATTTTGATCTCACACTATAGGATCATTTACGATCTACCACTATCTTAATCGGTGGATATCACAAATGTTGCATTACTCCACTGGAAATTTAATCATGGTTACAAGAAAATTCCAATGTTATTGGTGGAAATTTTTGAAATATCACTCCTTCTTTATTCCTTAATTCATTGGTTTCTGCCAAAATAGTGGTATATCGACTTGCATCAATTAATATTGGGAGTAATCAAAGGAAATTATAGTAATATAAACCTCGCAATTTGCTGATTATTTCTCTATTAGTCGAGACATAAAGGACAACTTGTACAATCCAAGTAGTTCATGTACTTTCGATAGTTTAGGAAGTTCTCTCATTTCTAGTAGTTAGCTAGTATTGAATAATTCATATGTCCATCATGCGTTAGCTAAGTCATGGCTCGTGAAAACCGAGTATTTATCTAAAAAGGAGATGGTTCTTAGTACACCACCAACTTTTTTGTTCGTGAACCTGTATGGACAATTATTTGTTACAATCAAAAGTATAGATCAACCTGATTGTAAAACAAGTTCCTTGGACGATCTCAAAAACCAATATCCAACAACAACCTAGTACTTACCCGAACTGTACACAAACCAAATTCTAACATAAATAAGTCTTGTAATCTATATTTCAAGACATGAATTCACAATGGCAAGTCTTGCAGGTTCTATACGTTTTGAGCTTAAAACCTATCTAGGTTGTTCAACGTACTACTTGTGATATTTCTAGTATAAAGATAAATAATATAATGTCGGAAAATAAAAATGCAAGACACCAAAGATTATGTTAACGAGGAAACTAAAATCTTGTAGAAAAATCTCGGGACCAAGTCCAGTTTGAACACCATAATTTATTTAGCCACAACATATGTTAGCATACTATCTGATTACGAACTGGAATATAATTAAGACCGAATCGATCCTCCGAGCAATTTAGCTATGAATATATTCGGTACATGTACATGCTAGGTTTTTCTTGGATATTTATTTTTGAGATCATCCAAGGAACTTTTTTTTACAATAGAGGTAACATGATCTTTTCTATTGATGTGTGCTTATTGGTTGTAACGAATAATTATCTATATAGGTTCACGAACGAAGATGTTGCATGATATGTGGCTTGGGACATGATTTTTGAACATCGATGTATTGAAAATGTGATTCCAAATGGTATAATTACGATCCATCTAAGTGCACGAGAAAATTAGGAGATGGGAATACCTGCACGATTTTCAGATAGAGAAAGGAACAAAAAAAATTCATTGATAAGAAACAATTTTAATTGGCCAGGTACTCAGTTTCCATGTTTCGTGGCTTAGCTAACGGATGATGCACGGTTGTAGCATCCAATAGTTACGGCTTAGCTAATTACAAAAATCAAGAGAATTTATCTACCATAATGGTAACTTTGGGCCACATTGGTCACTAAGCCGAGGAAAATAATACTCCATTATTTGTTCGTAGTCATCATATTCAATTATATGGAAGAAAAAAAAGTTATGCCTCAGTCTGTTCAAGATTGTGATCTTTTATGTCCCTGTCAACCAACGAATCAAATCGATGTCCAAGATAGCTTAACATGTTTATATTAACTAGACTATTTGTTGTTTTTCTTGTTATTTTTTTAAGGAAATGGGAAATAAAGATATACAGTGGGGAACAAAATCACTTAAGGCATGATATATGGTTTGGGACAGAAATATTGAAGATGATGTTTCCATTGACGTACATAAACGTGATCCCAAACAGCGTACTATTGGAAGCCATGTATGTGCACAAGGAAATTGGGAGTTGATAATACCTGCACAAATGCGAGATAAATGGATGAGATAATTGGAGTTTAGTACTCCGGTTTTGATCAACACTAGGCTTTGGTCTAACGTTTGTCCAACATTAGTGCTTGGTACCTGGACTGGACGTTGACTGTTTATGACCAGATTTTTATTAATTTTATTAAATACAAGTACTGAGTTTACAATGGTACCCCTGAATTGGGCCTAGAATCCAATGGCTTTGAGAAAACTGTTAAGCCTACGGTCCAGATTTTAATTTCATTACCCTAATTCCCTACTATTTCTGTCGATAGATTTTATGCAAAAGATAAATTCTTTCTTCTTCATCTAAAGCCGCCGATCTAACAGAGAGTTAAGAGAAATAAATCGCAAGAGGAATTAGAAGCCGAGAATCAAACAATAGTTGTAGGAGTATTGGGTACAAATCTTATTTAGTCTTGGGTTCGAGTTTGAAATCTAGGGTTTGAACAGTTGAACAACTTTGATTCTATTGTTTTCAAGAAATTACAGATTATTAGATCTGGTGACTGTTAAAGTCGAAACAGGGATTAATTGCTTGTTGTTGATGGAAAAGATTTGAAATTTGATGGGATTTGGCTTGGATTTGTGGGTGATTGATGGGTTTTAAAGCGAACAGAAAGATCTGAGTTGAGTTTTGCTGAGAAGATAGTTAAAGAAGAACACGGCAGAGATGGATTGAAATCGAAATGATTTTAATGATGCACCGGCTATGAATCTGCAGGAATTGAGATAAACCAAGAAGAATTAATGAGAACTGGTAGTGTATTGAATTGCTCAAGAAATAGGACTTGGTGGTGGTGGTCTGAGAGAATCAAAGTGCACTGATTACAGGGAATAGATGCTGCTAACATGGGTTTGTAAAGGTTGTGCAAATTGGTAAAAATTAGAAGCGAAAGAATGATGATTGATGAGATGTGTATGTTAGGATTACAGGGAGGGACCGACATTCAGCTGGGAACCCGCCGGGATAACAACATGAGACAGAAGAAATTCTGTCTGATTAATTCTCCAGTGAGTCAACTCAATGACTCGGGATCGCAGTTATGAACTGGGAAAATTAGTGGTGGCGGTGATGGGTAACTGGTTATGTAAATATTAAAGTCATTTCAATAATTTTGTGTAATAATTTTATTTTATCTTTTACTTTGTTTTGCTTAATTATTATTTTAATAAGTTTTTAACAGAAATTGATATCTAACCAAGTCAATGCAGGTCAACATCCAGTCCAGTTACCAAGCCCTAATATTTGATAAATGTTAGACCAAAGCCTAGTGTTGGTCAAAACCGGAATACTAAACTCCAATTATCCCTAAATGAATACAGTTATTTTTCATTAACAATTTAAATGGCCAATTAATTTTCCAAAGTCAAGCGGAAGAAAGATATTTCCCAATGGATTTTACATTATTTTGGGGAGCATTTCAAAACTTAACTCCAACATTTCTTTGCTTGAGATATAAATAGATCACTTTAGACTGCAATTTGTAAACTCTGCAACAAAAAAGATGAGGAGGATGAACACTTATTCTTTCACTTGAATTCACAAGGAAATATGGTGTTACTTCATACAAAGTTCAAAATTTCATGGTTTTTGCGACTCTAATGAACAAATTCATGGTTTGGCAGTACAATCCCTTAAATGTCTAAATAACATCTGGAAACTTCTCCTTTATGTAATAACTTGGACGATTTGAAGGGAGAAAAATATCATTACCTTAGAATAAAAACCTATGCATATATATGATTTAGTTCTAGATGTAAAATCACTTTTAGCTATTTGGTCATCAGAAGATGATACCTTTCACTCGATCCCTTTAAACATCATTATGTTTCATTGGGATGGTATTGTAAATTAAGCTTTGGCTAAATGTGATGGATGTAACAAATTTTTCTCTTCAATATAATCCTTTTGATCTAAAGAAATAAAATAGTCTTATTGTGTTATCGGTGTATCCTTCACTCTCCTAGACATAAAGGTATTTTGCTTTTTGGTTAGCAATAAGTTTATTAAATTGGAAAAGCAAAAAAATATACGATTTGTTGCACATAAATGATAAGTTGGTGTAAAATATGACTAACTTAGAGTTGTATGCTTAGGGAACATCCAGTATAAGTGGACAAAGTTCAATATTTTAGGGTCCAGGTGGATACAAAGTAGTTAATATCGTGTATCGGTATCGTATCGACGAGGTGCGATACTCCTAGACAAAAGAT
>JAJJMB010002379.1:2510117-2570048 GCA_023531105.1 Papaver atlanticum | reverse complement strand
ATAACTTAACATCCCCAAGCATAGAATTTGTAGGAGAAGAAAAACTAAACAAAAAGACAAAAAAAAAATGTTAATAAATACATTTATATCCTTACCGATATTATTGGCCGATACTGTTACGACTGGTACAACTAATATAATCGAAATATTCGTATATCACTGATAATTTGTATATCGTCTAGGTAAAAAGCGATACACGATATATAAATTTCGATATTATCGACCGGTACGACCGATATTAGTTACATTAGGTGGATAGACAAGCCCATTTTCTAACAGCAGGAAAAATACATATCGGTCGATGTTGATCCAATCATCCTCAACAAGCCGCTCGTCCCAGTTTGAGATGAGGATCGTCCCATTTAGAGACAGGGCTCGTCCCAGTTTGGGACGGTCGTCTCCATCTTAGACGATAACGTATATATTTTAACTGTTAAATTCGATGATTATATGCCCATTATACCTGTATTAATCATCTTCCACCCACCTATAAACTCACACAACTTCCATCTATCAAATTTCTTTTATCAAACTTCTTCCATCAACATATTTCTTGTTTTAAGTAGTTTCAATCAAATTTGTTTCTCTTTATGGATCCTAATTTGGAAAATGAGGACGCGCAGACAGTAGAGTTGTTATATCTCCAACAACAGCAACAGTGAATGCTTCAGGTAGATCAGATGGATGAAAGTTCAGACGAAGAGGAAAATTTTACGAACGCCATGATACAATTATACAAGGCTGGGTATCTCGAGCTCCGTAACCGAGAGCAGTATTCACAAGAAGATATAAGTGGAGATTTCGAGAGGAAATACATCAACAAACGATGCGTGATTATTTTATCAACGGATGTGTTTACTCCAACGAAGATTTTCAATGGCGCTTTTGTATGCTGCAACACTTGGTTATTAGGCTTATCTAAGAGCTTTGTCGGGTAAACTTTAAATTCAACTATCAATTTGATGCACGAAGTGTATGGGGACATAGCCCTGAACAAAATGTCACAGCAGCCCTAAGAATTCTAGGTTATGGTATGTCATCGGATGCCTGTGATGAATACATTAGAATGGCAAAACAACATCATACGAAAATATCGGTATGTTTTACGAAATTTTAGTCAACCATTTTGTTCCACGTTTTTTGTGACAACCAATGGAAGTGATATAGACCGATTACTAGCTCAAAATGCAAAGAGAGTCTTTCGTAGAATGCTAGGTATCCTTGATTACATGCACTGGGTGTGGCATGGATGTATTTATGCTTAGTAATAGCACTATAAAGAACACTACTCCAAACCAAATGTTGTTCTGGAATCGGCGACTTCTTATGATTGTTGGATATGGCATGCTTTTTTTTGGACTCCCGAGTTCAAATAACAATATCAATATTTTGCACAAGTCACATTTGTTTGAAGAACTGGAGTATGGAAATGTCTTAGATGTAAATTTCACTTCCAACGACAATAACTATAAGACGGGTATTTTCTGGCATACATAATTTATCCAGCGTGGTTAACTTTTGTTCAAGCTTACAGTGAATTACCCGAAGCCGAGGAGCACCTTGCTAGAAGATATTTTAACGGGAAGCAGATGGCGTGTGGGAAGGATGTTGAACGAGCATATGGAATTTTGAAGAGAAAGTTCCACATAATTTATGGACCATATCATTCATTTAAACCAATAGAAATGAATAGGGTTATACTCACCTGCATCATTTTGCATGATATGATAATCGAGGAGACCCGGCGGGATACCAGTTGGACAAGTTATCCCGATAAATATTTGAGGAAAGAACTTCAACCCCTTCATGGTATACCCGCAAGAAAGTATAGAAAGGTAGAAGAGAGAATTCAAAATAGAGGTTTACATTTAAGACTATGATAGCGCACAATTGAGCCGAATTTGGAAGAAAAAATCCTCATAGAAAATAGTTTCTTTTTATTTTATGGTCTGTGTAATTTGGATTAAACAAACGTTGAAATGAAACTAAAGATTACATTGAATTTAAAACTAAAAATTACATTGAATTTTAAAGTAAGGATTATATTCAATTTAATATTAATTATTACATCCAAAATTTAAAAATCAAACTAAACAAGTGTGATGGCAGTGATTTTGTTTTCATTTAATTGTCTTTAAGTCATTTTCATCAGAATCAATGTTAACTGTTGTTGGCCTTAGCATGGCTTCTGTGCTTGAACTTCATCAAGTTCATCCTGCTAAAATCGTAATTGTGCAGCATTCATTCTTGACCTGTCCATTCCCATGATTCCTGTCATATGTGCATTGAACAAATTCCGTTCAACCGCCTTACGACTTTTCGTCAATTCTAAAACCTTTTCTTATGCTCTACTATTTTAACAATATCAGTTTTTTTTCTCAAAAAATTCTTGAAGGTTGTAATCTGAATTTGATGATTGTTCGGCATCTTGAGCTACCTTTTTGATTATTTTTTATTCTTTTACACCCATCTCATCGGTATATTTGCATTTCTATTGATAGTAAGATTAGAGTTACCATGTGGAAAACCTCCAGTATTAGGACTAGCGTTTGAGTTTGTTCTGGCGAAGAATAAGGAAACCCATGTTGTAGAGAAATATTTGTAGTCTCATAAGGTGATTCCTTTAGTGCTTGATATCCATTCAACAGATTGAGGTCATATCGGTTCAACTTTCTGAGGATGTGGAAACATGCTTTGTTCTTGAAACCCGAAATATTTTTCTCTGCCATTCCTCCATAGTTTTTCTATGCTGCAGTTTGAATAATTTTAAATTAGTTATTACAACAAAAATAACATGTTTTAAAAATCAATTAAATCATTTTAAACGCAACTTACCATATTAGAGCATAGCTCAGTTGAACCCACCAAGCATTGGTATATCAAGGTTGGTTGTCATATTTTAGTATCAAAACTCATCTAGAGTCGCTTGATTAATTACTAGAGTCAACTTCATTTAGGTTAGACTAGAAAGTCTAATGTTGAGACTTACAAGTATTACTCTGAAGACCTGAAGAATGTGAAGAGGTAACGACCACAACAAAGACATCATCCTTCCACTTGAGGCTAGTAATATTGACTTGAACTTGTTTCCATTCCTAACGTATCTTTCAAGTTGCTTTTGATTGAAAACATAACATGCGAATTTATATATTTATGAAAATCTAGTATTAAACTTGGCCATATTATTATGATCAAATTTTCAAGGAAGTATTTTGAATTACGAAGTATAACGCTTATCTTTTGAACTTCGTAAGTGCGACATCAACATATTTTATGTAACTTCTTACTTGATTGTGTGTATGGGATATAGATGTGATTTCATCCTAGGAAACAATTTTTTATAACATTTTTTTAAAGGAAGTACATATACGAACTTGTTTCATAATCGGAAGGAAATCAACAGGTATGTTGGTCCAGTTTCTCATGAACATCTTTTATGATCGAATCATACCTATGGTAAGATATGTGGTATAACCGATTCTTAAACTTATGTTGAGAGTCAAGGTTGAACCGATCCTTACCTATCTTAGGAACCTGGTATAACCGATTCTTAAAATTATGTTGAGAGTTAAGGTAGAACTTGTCCTTACCTATATTGGTAACTTTGTATGACCAATTCTTAACTTATGTTGGGAACCATGGTGGAACCGATCCCTACCCATCTCGGGAACTTGGTATGACCGATTTCTTAACTTATGTTAGGAACCAAGGAGGAACCAATCCCTACCTATGTTGGAAACTTTTAAGAACCAAAACTTAATCAATGTTAGGTGTAATGGTAGAACCGGTCCCAAAGGAAAAACCAAATCTCAAGTTCACATATTACTTCACAGTTTTGTGTGAGTTTGGAATTAGGGTTTGCTAAGATAGGAAAGCTATGGATGTCGACATAGTTTGAACATGTGCACAATTCTTATTCATAATTGTTTAAAGATCCTTGATAGTCAAGGTGATACCAAACCGAAATATTGAGATTCTTTTAATTAAGATTTTCGATTCTATATGTTTTTATTTACCAGCAATTAAAACATAGCTCTAGAAAAAGGAATATTAGTGAAAAGACGAGGGTATCCAAATACACCATAATATTTTAAATATCAATCTATAAGTATGATACCAAGTGTGATCGTCTATGGACAAATTCGAGACAATAGACAACAATGGTATTCACTTTGTGTGATCGTCTATGGATATGAAATCGAGACAATACGACAACAAAGTGATCACTTGATAATAGGTATGATATTAAACCGAAACTTTATATGATCAATATCAAGCGACTAGGATTAACGTACGTGTGTGATTTACTTAATTATAATAACAATTATAATGCGGAAAACAAAGTAAATGACACAGCAAGATTTTATTAACGATGAAACTGCAAATGTAAAGAAACCCCGGGACCTAGTCCAGTTTTGAATACTCTCATAACTAAGTCGTTATACAAAATCTAATACCAACTTCGTATAGTTGAGACAAAGTAGACTATCCCTAGATACTTAGTTTCCACAGTATCTATGCGCCTTCAACTTATAGAGGCATGCACGTGAATCACCAATCCTTTTGATCGTATCCAAACAAGAAAGGATAAATCTGTTTGGTAACTACTCTATTCAATCTTAGTAATAAGATATTATGAGTTGTTGACAATGGATCTTCTGTTTAATCTAATAAACTCCTTTGTCTGGTTAGATCAACCTAAACTTTGATTATCGAAATAACCAAATTCTATATTTGCAATCAATCAATATAGAACCCAAAGAGTAATTATAAGGTGATGCCGATTTCACGCAACTAGACAATGAAGTCTATAAAGTATAAACACGATTCTAGTTGGATCCCATCCGATCAAGGTTTGTGCACACAATTCACAAGATACGAAAACTAATAAGAAAAACTCTGATGTCTTCAGATCTTCGTTTTTCTTCAATAATAACCTTCATAACACAACTTGAATCCTATTGTGATCATTCACACACAGAACGGTGTCTGTTAACAATGAACTATCACAAGATATCTTTAGATCCGAAAATGATTCTAAAGATCTCGTTGATACTTTGATATAGTTTGAGTGAACCTTATATCAGAAGAGAAGGTTCTCAAGAATAAACAAACTAGGTGCAATCAAAGTTTCAACAACCGTTAGTCAATCAAATCAATAATTGAAAACTAAAATAACAATGCAATTATCTAGTTTCCCACCAACGGTACTCGTAGAGCTTCTTGATCCCACAGAAGTCTTTAAACGAGCGGTAGTAAGAGATTTCGCCTAATTAGTGTACTTTCCTCTCCAAATAGACGGCTCCACTAAAAACAACAAGAATGAAGTTTGTCTGGATCTTAGGATAGTTTGCAAGAAATGTAAACTCAATTATTTATAGACCAATGTTGTTTGGACAACAAGGAAAATCCAAAACCGAAAATATTCTCAAGATATTCTCATTAAAGTACCTAATTTAGGTTTTCACATTTCCAATTAATTACCAAACAATATTTCTGAAAACTCTCTTAGAAAACTTATATTATTAGTCTAGCACATTAACTAATAATATTTTCCAGAGGATATGCTTTAATTGCTGGTAATTAAAACATATATTATGAAAATCATAATTAAATCCTTTTCAATTTTTTGGTATGGGATCACCTTGAGTATCAAGGAATATCTTTGAACAATTAATGATAAGAGTTATGTACATGTTCAAATATGTGGACATCTAGAAGCTTCTCAGCAAACCCTAATTCCAAGCTTCACAAAAAACATAAAGAGATATGTGAATATTGGAAACTCGGTTTTGCTCCGTGGACAATATAAGTTGTGATCGGTTATACCATGCTTCCAAAACTAGGTTGTGACCGGTTACACCTTGATTCTCAGAGGTAGCTTGTGATTGGTTACACCTTCCTTCCTGAGTTAGCTTGTGATCGGTTACACCTTGGTTCCCAGAGAAACTTGTGACCGATTACAACTAACTTCCCAAATTAGCTTGTGACTGGTTACACCTTGCTTCCAAAAGGTACGTAGCTTGTGACTGATTACAACTAACTTCCCAATGATCGGTTACACCATGCTTCACAAAGTAGCTTATGATCGATTACAACATGCTACACAATATAGGCTATGACCGGTTATACCTCAAATCTTAACAAGTTAAGATAGGTTCTACCTTGTCATCTTATTTTGGTCATTCAAAAGATATTCAATAAAGAACCTGACCAATCATGATTTCCTTTCGATTATGAAACAAGTTCATATATGTACTTCCTTTAAACAAATATTTTAAAACATTGTTTCCTAGAATAAAATCATACTTATATCTGACACATAATCAAGTAACTGCATACAAAGATTATATTGATGTCGTATTTACGAAGTTCCAAAAGATAAGCGTTTATACTTCATAATTCAATAAGTTCCTTGACACTTTGATCATAATGATATGACCAAGTCTAACCACTAGAGTATTACATATATACAGCTTCGCATGTTATGTTTTCAATATAATCCGACTTGAAAGATACGTTAGGCATGAAAACAAGATCAAGTCAATATTACTAACCTCAAGTGGAAGGATGATTTCCTCGTTGCAGTCGTTACTTCTTCACATTCTTCGGGTCTTCGGAGTAATACTTGTACGTCTCAACATTCCTAGACTTTCTAGTCTAACCTAAACGAAGTTGACTCTAGTATTTAATCAAGCAACTCTAGATGAGTTTTGATCCTAAAATATGACAACCAAACTTTACATACCAACGCTTGGTGAGTTCAACCGAGCTATGCTCTAATAATTTGTAATGTGCTACACTAATATTGGAAGTTTTCCTATGAGAGATTTCAGAAATATTATTTGACATTAATTGGAAATAGGAAAACCGCAATTAGTATTTATTGCATATCTTGAGAATATTTTTGGTTTTGGAATTTCCTTGTTGTCTAAACAACCTTGGTCTATAAATAGTTGACTTTGCATTTCTTGAAAACTATCCTAAGAGCCAGGCAAACTTCATTCGTGTTGTTTCTAGTGGACCCGTCTATCCGAAGAGGAAATTACCCTAATTAGGCAAAATTTCTTACAACCACTCGCTTAAAGACTTCCGTTGGATCAAGAAGCTCTACGAGTACCGTTGGTGGGAAACTAGTTAATTACATTGTTATTTTAATTTTTGATTATTGATGTGATTGACTAACGGTTGTCGAAACTTTGATTGCACCTAGTTTGATTATTCTTGAGAGCCTTCTCTTCTGATATAAGGTCACTCAAACTAGATCAAAGTATCGACGACATCTTCAAAACTTTTTTTAGACCTGAAGACATCTTGTGATAATCCATTGTTAACATACTCCGTTTTGTGCGTGATTGATCAAAAGAGGATTCAAGTTTTTGTGTGCGGTTGAAGATTTGAAGACATGGAAGATTTATCTGATTAGTTTTCGTATCTTGTTAATTTTGTGCACACATCTTGATCGGCTGGGATCCGACTTTGATCTAATTTGTCTTTGATATATTTGGCCATAAAGTCGAATTGATCGGGAACTATCATTTGGTGGTATTCTTCAGTATCCGAATCTGATAGTTGTGAATCTGAATCTAAGTTACTGATTAGGATTGGTCTTACCCGACAAAGGAGTTTATTAGATTAAACATAAGATCATTTGTCAGTGACTCAACAAATATATCTTTATATTAAAGATTGAATAGATTGGTTACCAAAAGCAGTTGAGTACATAAGATTTTACTTTGTAATGCAACTCAAGATAGTGATTTATGTCTTGAGATTCACGTGCGTGACCAAAAGGTTGAAGATTCGGGGATACTAAGGAAACTAAGTAACTCGGGGTAGTTTACTTGGTCTCAACTATACGAAGTTGGATTTTTTTTTCTTTGTATACGGCTGAATTATGAGAGTATTCAAAACTGGACTATGACCCGGGTTTTTTCTGCATTTGCGGTTTCCACGTTAATAAAATGTTGTTTGTGTTATTTACTTTACTTCCGCACTATAATTATCTAGTTATAATAAAGTAAACACACTTGTACATTAATTCATATTACTTGACATTGATTCTATGGTCAATCGGTTTAAGTACCGTAACTACTGTCAAGCAAATATCTTGTTGTCGTATTGTCTCGACTTTGTCCATAGACGATCACATAAGATATCGGACTTATAGGTTAAAACGAAACGATTGTGGTGTATTTGGGTACCCTCGTCATTTCATACCAGATCGACTTCAGTATCGCCGCTCCCTATTTGACGAGCCATTTGCATCATTAAAGCAACCCAACTGTTCACGTCTTTGCTGATTGCATTAAAACAACTCAACAACTTCGAACCATCACGTTTTTGTATATTCCTAGGTTTTTGAAAAAACGGTTTATGAATTTTATCCCAAGGAGTTATGATGTTGTTGAGCACCATCGAGAGAATCAAGAGTAAATGTTACATAACCTCTGCAAGTAGCCTTATCTTCGTCTATACTATATTTTGGACCGCGAGTTTTCTGTGAAGCAGTTTTTGTCGTAGTATTTTGGTTTTGTGATGAACTAGCCATTTTCTTATAAACTTTTTTTTTTTTTACTGTTTTAGAAATTAAGAGTTTGAGAGTTGAAAATATAAAAAATAAGAAATATTGGGTGAAGAAGGTGTGATTTTGGAATTGAAATTGATTGAACTTATAGGGAGTGAGATTATGACCATTGGATGAACATGGCCGTTATCCGCTGATACAAAACCAATCGTCTTAATATGAGATGTGCCTCGTCTTAACAAGAGCCGCGGCTTGGCCTATAATAGAACGGTCACAGATTGAACCATTCGTCTACATTGGAGATGTTCGGCTCAATCTGAGACGGGATGGGTAAACTCCCAAATTTGAGCGGTTCCCCTCCATTTCCTTGGTTTGTCTATCTCATTATAAAGTGGGAATGCAGATTTGCCCTATCCCACTATCTTTGCTCTTATTGGGTTGTCCTGCACGTGTGCCGGTGATAGCATAAAACTTGGTTTTGTAAGAGTTCTAGAAAACACTTGGGATGAGGAAATTAGATGGTGTTCTCAAAATTTTACAGGGCACGATTGTATGTCCATTATCAAGAGACTTGCTCTTAATAGTTTCATTTACCATGTTTGGAGAGAACGAAACAATAGAATTTTTAGAAGTCTTCATAATTCCCAGGATCAAGTGAGTTTGCTTATTGTCCAAGAGGTAAGGTTTAAAATGTCTGCTACTTTGTGTAAGGAGGAGGATAATATAAATGTCAGATGGTTTATGAGCAGATGGAGGGTTGATTGCCTTTTTGTCCAACCAGAAGTAATTGATTGCACCTGGCTTGCCCCTGCTACTGATGAAGTAATGATAAATATTGATGGGTCTAAGTCTGATGAAGCTGGTAGTTTTGGAGCTATTATTAGAGATCATACTGTTGAGGTTTTAAGTGCTGCTAGTGGTGAAAGTCCTCCTATTTCTGTGCTAGCTCATGAATTACAGGGAGTGGAATTGGGTTTCAAGATGTCTTTCAAATTATCTCAGTTGAAAGTCCATATTGCCACTGATTCTATGGATGTTTTTAACTTGGTAACCAATCCCGAGCCTAAGCCACCATGGAATGTGCTACAGATTTGGAGAAGAATTAAGGAGATGCGCAAGAGATTTGTCTCATGGAAAATTACTCATTCTTATAGAGAGACCAATAGAGTTGTTGATTTCTTAACAGGGTTGTGTCCTGGAGGAACTTGGGTGGAGCTTCGACATGATGATTTCTTTCCTGACTTTAGAGAGATCCTAGCAGCTGATAAGGCTCAGCAAGTTTATCACAGAAGAAGAAGAAGATGGTTTCTGTTAGTTTTTCTTTTGGTTTTCTTTGTCTCTGTCTGTATTTCTTTGTGGTTTGGGTTTCCTTAACCGGGCTGTGTCAACAAAAAAAAAAAACCAGCCAAAAAAATATATTTGTACTACCGTTTCTCAAATGAACCGGCTTTAAGTCAAACAACAGGTTTAAGCTCTAGATTTAAAAATTGAGCGCGGCACCCAACAAATCCGTGCAATTGGAATGCCATTTAGATCCTGCAGGTCCACTGTCCACAACCTTGCCCCTATAGGCTTAGACTAGACTCTAGAGTAAGACCAAACCGTGATAACAAATTTCACAGTAAATACAATTCAATACTCTGCATCACCATATTTAGCAAGTTGAATACTCAGTCACTAGTCACTATTCAAATCATCAAAAACAGCATGATTTATCAAAAATTCTTTACACTTTGAATTTTTCTCTTTCTCTTCCTTCCACCATTAATAATAATAATGTTATCCGCAAAGAATCAATTGAATGCACCATTTCTTCTCTTCCCAACTACTACTACTACACTCTTCTTCATCCTCAACCATCCATTCATACAAGGCTGCTAATGGGGTGCCGGGTTAGGTGAGGGTGTACCAAGCGAAGGCAAAATCTATTTTATCCTATATGAAAATTTGTTTCGGTTATATTGGTTTTGGTACACCCCAACCTAATCTGGTACCCCTATTAGCAATCTTGAAAAAGTAGAGTATGTTTTCTGTCTTTTCAACAGAATTCATACTTCATTCACTCTCTCTCTGAAGTAACATTATTTGCTTGTCCATAAATAGCTTAGAATTTGCTAGCTATGCTTTGTATACTCATTCTATCAAACATTTTTTTCTCTGTTTTTGAGTTCTTGTTTTCCTTTGGGGAGCTCATTTTTTCCTCTTTATTTGAGGTTAAGACTACTATATTAAGTGATAATCCAGGTTTTGAGAAATGGGTTTAGCTTCGTATTGTCAAATTCTTGTTGTTGTTTTACTAGTATTGGCATTGTTTGGGACTACTACTTTAGCTCAAAGTTTTCCATCAAATTTTGTATTTGGAGATTCATTAGTTGATGTTGGAAACAATGACTACATTGTTTCACTCTCCAAAGCTAATTATGTTCCTAATGGGATAGATTTTGGAAAGCCTACTGGTCGTTATACGAACGGAAGAACGATTGTCGACATTATAGGTTTGTTAGTGTTCTTGGTGGTTCTATGCATGTGTTTGGTTTTTCTTTTCCTCTTTTTCTTGTGTTTGTATGTATGGCTTGATGACAGTTTGTTGTCATTCTGCAGGTAAAGAATTGGGTGTCAAAGAATTTACTCCTCCTTACTTGGCTCCATCTACAATTGGAGATGTTGTTCTCCATGGTGTCAGTTATGCATCAGGTGGAGGTGGAATTCTTAATGAAACCGGCAAGATTTTCGTAAGCTATTCTAGTCTCTAGTGTGCTTGCCAAATTTTCAGTATTCAAACTGTATTTTCCATTTTAGAACTATCTTTGTATTTTTGTGATATAGGTTGGAAGAATCAACTTGGATGCACAACTAGATAACTTTGCAAATACGAGGCAATACGTAATCTCTCGAATTGGTGCCGAAGGGGCTTCCAAACTTTTCGAAAAAGCACTTTTTTCTGTGACAATGGGTTCCAATGATTTCCTTAACAACTACTTGGTTCCTGTTCTCTCAATTCCTGAACAGAAATTGATTTCCCCTGAAACGTTTATTAGCACACTAATTTCAAGATACAGGCTTCAACTAACAGTAAGAGTTTCCTATATTTAAACGCAGTTGCAAAATCATGTGATTTGTTGTTCTCATATTTTTATGTTTTCACATTTTCTGTCTTTATGTAGAGATTGTTTAACTTGGGTGCAAGGAAGATTGTTGTTGTCAATGTTGGACCAATTGGTTGCATCCCATACCAGAGGGATGTAAATCCCTTGTCGGGAGATTCATGTGTCGCCTTACCAAATCAAATGGCAATGTCGTTCAACAAGAAGTTGAAGAGCCTTGTCCTGGAGTTGAGCTCGAAACTTGCTGGATCCAAATTTGTATATGCAGATGTTTACCGCATTGTGGCTGATCTCATTGAAAACTATCAGTCATATGGTATAACTCAAAACCGAATAAAGTACATTTTTCTTTGGTTCATATGTAGTTATATCATATTAACGGCTGCGAACAATATTAACAAATGCAGGTTTTGAAAACTATAACTCTGCATGCTGCTCGGTAGCAGGTCGATTTGGAGGCGTAATTCCATGCGGTCCAAAGTCGAGAGTTTGTTTAAACCGTGACAAATACATATTCTGGGATCCATACCATCCATCTGATGCTGCTAATGCCATAATTGCAAATAGGTTGCTCAATGGCGATACCAAAGACATTTTCCCCGTTAATATCAAAAAACTTTTCAAATCTTAAGTCAGTAGACGATGATTCAAAAAGGGAAAGATTTTCATTCTATGTGATTCTTTTGCTGATTAATATATACAGCTACCTGTTTAACTGTCCATTGTGACTGTGTTGATCCTCGATCATCAACACTATTTTCAACAGATCAAGAAAGATTATGATCTAAGAACTCAAGGGAAACGTCATGTTAAATTTTCAAAGTTTTCTGCATTCTCATGTAACTCGATATATCATATATATACATGTACTATTACATACACAATTGGAGTTGTGCCTTTTCCTTGCTCCTTTTTTAAGAACCAGAAGCATTAGTCGAACATTGGCAAAAACTCGTAGGCTTAAAAATAAACGTTGGTGAACTTTTACAGCATATAAAGGCCTATAATATCTAAACAACTCCAGGCTTAGTAGCTGACAATAAAAGTAGCTGACAATAAAAGTGACGTCTGACGCTTAAGACCAGCAAAAAATGGTAAAGAAACTATATCTTTATTATGAGAAAAAAAAACTAGTTAAAAATCATCTTAGACATGAAAAAGCTAAATCTAGTCCTAAGCAGTTGCACCACCAACCACAGTGAATTTCCCATCACCTTTTTCCTTGGCAAAACTACAGGAATAATGGTGCACAAATACATATACATACACAGCCACAGATACAGACAACGCGGCACGTCCTTCTTCAATTATTATCCCCAGGGACTGTGTTATGAGTCGAAAACTGTGTAAATCACAACATCACCGGCCAAAATATAGATTGCATTTACCCTTCGTAGCAGCAGATGTAGACTCCGACTGATTTTGACTTTGAATTATAAGAGCCTCATGACGAGAAGGGAAACGGTAAGAGTGAGATGACTCTCTAGTAAGATCTCTTGCTTGGGCACTCTGAAGACTTGTGTCCAGACTGTCCGCAACTGAAGCACGCCCCTCCAAAACCACTGTCACAGTAGAACAAAAGCAACATAATTGTGCATCAGCGGCAAAACATAAGAAAGCACTAACCATTCAAATTTTGATTAAGACAGACAACTGTTGAGATAAAAACAGTTACGTTTTTTTCCCCATTGTGCTAAAATTATCAATCACAAAACGAAAAACCAGAGATAAGACTACCTGTCCCTGCCACCCCTGAAAGATGATGACCTGCTTGGTCGTCCTCTACCACTACCACCACCAATTAGCCAATCATCTCCACCACCACTGGATCTAGAGCTTCTTGAATAATTGTCATCCGATCTGAAACTACGGCCTCCACGTCGGGGATATCCACCTTCATCGTCAGAGCTGCGTCCACCACCACCATAACCTCCCCGAGAACTTCTGAACCCTCCTCCACGTTCCCGAGAACCTCCTCGGGAACCTCGATCACGGTTAGAGAATCTGCCGTAGTTGTCACTTGGAGGACCATCGTCTTGCAACGTGGGTAACTGTGAATCATCGATCAGCGAAAAATGCATTTAACTTAAGATACAGATAATTGAATAATAATTCCAGAGAATGGATTACACTATATACAGGACAATACAATGTCCGAACAGCATAACTTTGTTAACCTAGTGGTTGTACTAGCTTGTTAGCCAACTTCAACAACTACTTCACATGGAAGCAGTAGTAGCGGGACATTTGACAAACATTTAGAAACCAACCTTGCTGATCTTGGAAATGGTGTTCCCAGCAGGAATCTCTTTACTCAACAGTTTCTTTGCAATCTCCTCTGGCAAATCAAACACCGCGCC
The DNA here is from genome assembly GCA_023531105.1 of Papaver atlanticum. NCBI lineage: Eukaryota > Viridiplantae > Streptophyta > Magnoliopsida > Ranunculales > Papaveraceae > Papaver > Papaver atlanticum. The sequence continues at coordinate 2,556,057 of JAJJMB010002379.1, read as the reverse complement.
TTGAATCTGAAATAATAAAACATTTGTTACGACAAAACAAACATTACAATTAAGAGTTGGCGCTACAAAATACATGTGACACTAAGCTGCGATGTAAGCAAAACCTAAGTGTATAATAACCAGATGGTAGAGTGGATATATTCTTTTCTAAGCTAACACAAGAATCAAGGTGTGCATAAAGAAAAACACAAAAGCTAGAAAAATCCACAGAAACTGCAGTTTCTTATGATTTTACATATTTGAGATAACTAAAATAAAACAAAAAGGAAAAGGGTTCTGCAACTAATGTACAAAGGTAATGAGCTGCAAGACAGAATAAAGTAATGAGAAAATGCAACATCTGTTGATACATACCCTTTCATCTGCAATTATGGATATCTTTCCAATTTCATCAGCAGCAGCAGGATAAACATCAGAGAGAAAACCCATGACAGTTCTGGCAGAGAGAAACCCTCTTGCAACACTTGGATCGCGAGTGAACTGTAATGTCACCCATCCCTACATGGGAAAAAAAGAAGTACAAAATACGAGCAAAATATTAGCAGCATTTCTGGATTCCAAAATGAGATATATAAAGACATGATACGGATAATACTGTACCTTTTCATGACTGAGGAGCGAACGAGAGGAAGGGGGTTGGGAGAAGCCACTTAAGTGGGCCAGAGCAGCAGCAAGAGCGGCTGTTCCTTTTTCATCAATCAACTTTTGTGCAGTTGGGGTGAAGAATTCTATAGATTGTGGGTGAACCCCATTGAGAGTGGCAAGGAGTTGCTCAGATGAAGCTTCCAACACATCCTCGATAGTTGGTGGGGATATAAATTGGAAGTGACAGCCCACATCGCGCTCAAGAGACTTTACAGTTCTTCTCTGGTTACTAGTGAACATAAGAATGGCGTTGCCTTCTTTCCCAGCACGTCCTGTTCGACCGGAACGATGCACAAAGGTCTCTGGATCATTGGGTAATTCATAGTGTATAATCTGCAGAGATGAAAAGCAGAACCTTTAACATGACCAGCCACTAATTGAGGAAAGAATCAAAACTTTTATTGTTTTAGCTTAGCTGCATGTTAGATCAAGTTAAGACTGCCAAACGGGATATGAAGGTTATAAAGAGTGGAAAATATAAAAAATATTCTTAATTACAACAATCCATGATAGACTGGCATAGTTTAAACCACCCTCTTCGACTCACCAAATCAACATTGGGGATATCAAGTCCACGAGCTGCAACATCTGTAGCTACAAGCACAGTGAACTTTCCTTGACGGAAACCATTTAATGTTCTTTCTCGCTGATGTTGAGAGATATCACCATGCAGGGCCTCTGATGCAATGCTACTGGTTAAAGCCATTGAAACCTCATCGGCGTCTCGCTTAGTCTGGGTGAAAACAATAGCCTTCCCACCCTTCGCGTAGACCTGAGAAATTTTAACAAGCGTTAGTGATTGGCGTAGACCTGAGAAATTTTAACAAGCATTAGTGATTGGAAATGTTTGTTAGAATGCATGCCTAACTTACTCTGTTACTCATGGAAGAACAAAACAATAAACATCTTGAAAAATATACACAGAATACTTCAGAGAAACAATTGGTTTCCTGGAGGTTTCAAGAATCGTTGAGCTCATATAACTATGCCAGGGAAATTCCATATGAAGCGTTTTCTGGCATATGATATCTTAAATGTGACAAACGAAGAAGAGAGTAAGAGATTGGAAATATAAGGGGTGCACATATTGTACAGATCTTAAAAAGGTCATATAGGTAAAATATGGAACACTTTATAACGGTATTCCAATCAAAGACTTAATTTGTCAAAATATTTGGCCATTGCAGGGCTGATGAGGATTGCTTAATTGAGCAAGGACAGGAGATGCATCAACGAATAACATTTTTGGCTATGTGACATGATTGATAGCATGCAACATGTTTCATGGGTCACCCAAGAGTACCGTTATAAGATCGCTGAGAATGGTACGCTTAGAAGTTGAAGTTGCTGGTAACGCATATAATTTGATCCCTTCTGCCAGCTTTTCATCTTGGTCACCAACCTATAGCCCCACAGTAATTTGATTTAATCAGAACAAAATTCTTTGGATAATCCAACTAATTTAAAAATGAATTTGACAAGCAATTAGATGAATTACCAGATCGATAGTCAGGGGATTATCCAAGTACTTTCTTGACAACTTCTTTACCCAAGTAGGCATGGTTGCAGAAAAAAGCATACTTTGTCGTTGAGCTGGAACAGTTTCCAAGATACATTCCACGTCTTCCTCAAACCCAACAGCTAGCATTTGGTCAGCTTCATCAAGGACCAAGTACTCAACTTCGGTCAACTTGAGGCTGTTACCTTTAACCAGATCGATGATACGTCCCGGAGTTCCTACAACCACATCAACTCCTCGGGAAAGTGCATTTTGCTGGGAAGTATAAGAAACTCCTCCATAAACACAGACTGTATTCAAGTAAGGTGCTGACTCCCTTATTTCCTTCTCTACTTGGCTAGCTAACTCCCTCGTCGGTGCTAACACTAGAAATCTAGGAAGCCGGCCCGAACGCCTTCACACAAATATGGACAAATGAATTAGGACATTAACACATCAACATTATCATAACAATATAATTAAACACAATATCACAAAATCTATCTTGAACAAATATGATAAGGTGAGAGTACCTTGGGATATTTCTTCCTTCATCATCAACAGTAAGACGTTTAATAATAGGGATACCAAAAGCCAACGTTTTTCCTGTCCCAGTCTTAGCACGGGCAATGATATCTCGACCTTCCAAAGCTGGTACTAATACAGCTCTCTAATTGTACAACAAATTAAAAATGAATAATTAAGATCAGAATTCGGTCTCTAAAACATAAAAGAACATGTAAATTCATGCACAATTTATATAACAACTAATTACACAATTAAATTATAAATGAAATTACAACAAAAAATTAAGTATTTTGGAGTATTTAGGTTATACCTGAATAGGGAAAAGATGAGTAATACCACGTTTCTCAAGAGCTTCAACTAGAGGTGTGGGCAAACCCAAATTATCCAGAGCAAGAACATCACCATCATCTTTCTTTTCACCATCGCTTTCAGAAACATCATCATCCTCATCATCATCAAGGTCGTATAATTGCTCAGGTACAACATCATCATCTGATGAGAAACCAGATTTTCGACCACCATCACCAAGACCTTTAAAAGCTTCTTCACTCAGGACTGAATTAGGAGTAGCAATTGCACAGGGAATAGTATGTTTAATTCTAAGTTTCTGTTTACAACTTCTTCTAACTAGAGATAGAAATGGAGTAGAGGATGAATCAAACACTACTTTAACAAAAGAAGAAGATGAAGATGAAGGTAACTGGTAAAGTGAAGAAACACCTACTATAGAAGCCATTATTATTCAAAATGATGGTGAAGATAAAGATAGATAGATAGATAGATTAATGGATAGATAGGGTTCAAAGGATAAAAATGGAGTAAATTATTAGTAAATCTCTTCTGCTAAAACCCTCAATTTCTGTTCTTGAAAGGGTTTAGGAAGAAGAAGGAGAAGATGATAAGGGTTTATGGCCTTACAAATTTCCAACTCTCCCTCAATCTCCTCTGTCTCTTATAGTCTCCCTATCCTGAAATATCAAGAGAGTTGGATATAGAATAAGTATTGGGCTTCATTGGGCTATTTTATTTTTATTAAAAACTCAACCTAGTAAAGCCAAGGCCCAGAGACACATTTGCCAAACGCTGCGACTTTCTCACGAACCACATTCGGGGATAATGGACAACAATAATTCTAGATTGACCGAGGAAATTCCGTGAGAAAATCTGATAGTTGGAAGTTCAAAACTGGTGCAATAATCTCATGGCATACAGTCTAAGATTTAAACAATTGTTTAAAAAGTATTTATGAGATTTCCTGTCAGAAACTTTTACGAAATTTAGAATGATTGAATGAACAATTAGTTTGGAGAAAAACAGAAAAACGACAGATGATCATCTTAATTAAAATGAAGACAAAATATTTTCTATTCATAATACTTAAACTTTCAGTAATCTTTTGACTTGGAATAATATACCACTATAAAGAGAAATATAATTTAATTTTTGAGGGGGAAAACCTAATGGTTTGATCAGGACGAATTGTGAGATAATAGATGTTAGAATTTGTTTTGAATGAAACCACTTTTCTTTTCCATTACATGAATGGTGAATTTTATGATTGATTTTTGTTAGAGCAATGCTCGGTTGAACCCACAAGTTTTGTTATCTCAAGCTTGTTTTCAATGTTAGATGAACAAAACTATATCTTGATTTCCAATCTACCAAGTCAAGTCTCGGACTAGGTTAAAATTTGGTAGTTGAGTATCAGACATCACCCTCGAAGACTGAAGATCGACGAAGACATTTGGAGAACTTCATCAATCAGGTATGTGAAGACTGAACCATTCTATTTTACTCACTATATTACCATTTTATCTTATGACTTATAGTAGATTTATTGCAAAGAAGAATTTTCGAGTCAAGCTTGTCTAGGGCTGCACATGGGTTGGATTGGGTCGGTTTGGGCCTCACCCACCACCCAACCCACTGATGGCGGGTAATAGGAGTTGTCACCCGCAACCAACCCAACATTACAATTGGTCGGTTTTCACCCGACCCACACTACGGCGGGTTGGATCGGGTGGGTGGCGGGTATACCCACCCAAATCGTTTGTGAACTCGTTTTTCTTCGTTCCCAATTTATTTTTTCAGATCGATAAAAATAAGAAAAGATGGACTACATTTTTCAACTGTCGAGAAAAAAAAGTATGTTTTTTGTATAAGAAGAAAACTTACAAGAGTACAAGACTGTAAATATTCAATCAAGTATCATCATCTGCAATGGTATAAAAACAAATACCAATTTCAGATTAGTAGAAGACTATATATTCTATAGTTGACTGTATCCCTAATTTCATGCCACAAATAAACCCCATAGATCTGTTTCCGTTACTGCTGTACTTGTTTCTCAATTGCGACTCCGAAAATCACCCAAAACACCACCATATTTAGCTCAAAACCTAAAACAGATCAGCACCCATTTTTATGATATCTGTATTAACAAATGATCATGCGCATTTGATCCTAACAGTTTATTAGCTTTTCAGTTTCATGACCAAATTCTAAGCCTAATTGAAATAAAAAAGAAAACGCTAATAAATAATGACAATTAATTTTACTTGCCCTTGTTGTTGTTAAATCTTGATAGTGGCTATTTGAAGGTGGTGGAAGAAGAGAAGATCAGAAGACTGAAGAAGAGAAGAAGATAATAGAAGAAAAAAAAACGATTAGGTTTAGTCTCTCTTATATATGAGAATTGAACGGCTAGGATTAGATAATCTTAGGTTAGGGTATTTTAGATGGGTGGGTGGGTTGGGTCGGGTGAGGGAAGTTGCTACCCGCACCCAACCCAACATACAACGGGTTTTCATGTTGTCACCCATAGTCGACCCGCGCCTAGGCGGGTTGGGTCAGGTGCGGGTATTTTATGGCGGGTGCGGGTTGGGTTGGCAGGTTGGGTCGGTTTTGTGCAGCCCTAAGCTTATCTTGTTAAAAATTTCGAAATATTATTCAAGCATTGGATGTTCAAAGGTCATTAACAATATTAGTTCAAAATAATTTATTGTTCAAGAATTAATTTGTGGATCAATTGAAAATTACCCAAGCATATGATTTTATCATTTGGGAATATTTCAAACATCAAAAGAGAGAAATTCAAAACTTATGATATTTCGGATCTGGGTAGGTTGGCAAACCACTTCGCAAACCATAGATATATGAGTTTCAGAAATACAGGGAAGGTTGGCAAACCTAATTCTCGAACCGCAAGTTCAGTTGGCAACAGTTCATGAACAGTGGTGATCTGAATTTTACATGTTGGTGTAAAAGGTTAGCAGTTGGCGAACCTGGTTCACGAACCATGTCCATATGAGTTCTGGAGCCGAGTAGGGTTGACGAACCTGGTTCACGAACCGTAGTATCCTGACTTCTGAACTTGCTTTATGGTTCACGAACCGTTTCACCAACGGTCCCAGTGGATTTTAGGAGATACTCAAATACTTATTTTTTAAATATGTTTAATATTGCTATGACTCCCATAAACACATCTAAGACATCATTGATCACTAAAACACTTGTGTATGTGTATCATGATTAAATTCTTAAGTGTTTAAATAAACATCAAATTGTTTATAGTTCATAAGGCATGTTTGTCAAAGAATGGTCATTATACACGGTTCCATAACCAGACCACTGTGTATATTCTTCTAATGTGATTTAAGGATTAATTCTAACATGCTTACTTGAAACCCTAATTACAGTTTCATCTAAACAGAGAAAGTGTTTGCTTGATTCTCAAGTTATCTTAGCTTGAATTCTAAGCAACCATTAGTCTTGAAAAACTATAAATAGATATGCTCTTTCAACTGGGAATTCAATCCCTGACACTTTGTGTCCTAGTTGATAGCTAGAGTCGTCTTATATTGACCCAGGTTTCCTCAGAGAAACATAATCTACGACATAGAAACTCCACTTGGGGATTCATGAAGCCAGGTCCGACTATCCATACCTTGATAGTTCGTGTATCCTTATCTTGTTTTTCTGTTATCAAGGTTCTCGTAATCTCTTTCAGGAAATATAGATAGTAATCGCAAAAGACTTTGTGATTCCTCAAGATAGATATCTAAAAACTATTCTTAGTTGATAAGTTGAAGATTTTTGTTTGAGAAGTGGTAAAGAATCCAGGCTTCTTATCTAAGTGAGTGTAAGTATTTCGGATTTATGAGGTTTTCTAGCTTTGTCTACTCCAAATAGCAAGCCTTGATCTTTGATCTAAAGGGAAATCAAATAGGTTTATCTGTTAGAGGAAGATTTATATCAAAAGTCTTCACTTGGGTTGAAGAAAATTTTAGGATGTAAGGACATTAGCTAAAAGAATCAATTACATAGAGCCTTGCGAGGTTCAAGAGATGTAAGGAGTGCGACTGTAACTGAATCGCTTGGAAGGTGGATTCAGTCTCAACTACATTCCAGTCCGAAGTCTGATAGTAGGCTAGTGTCTGTATCAATTTAATATAGTTTGGTATTCAAATCTGGACGAGGTCCCGGGATTTTTATGCTATTGCGTTTCCTTCATTAACAAAACTTCTAGTGTCTTTTATTTTTCCCTTTCCGCATTATATTCTTCATCATTATAATTGGACTTACACAAGTAGTACATATTCAGTTTTAGTGAATACGTCCATATAATTGGGATCGATTACGAGACTTGGTTCTTGTAGAATTCGTATCTTGAAAGATAGATAACAAGTTTATTACTAGGCGAAATTCCGATTGTATTATTTGGATACAACTAGATTGATCTTGGATATTGATTTTTGAGATCGTCGAAGTACTCTTCTTAACAAGCAGGTTCACGGACTCCATAGTCCATATGTTGTGTTTGAGAAGAGATAGAGATATAAGCTCTATATACATATTGCCATGGATCATTAAGTTGGTCTGCTTGCAATTGTATTAGGTTTTGCTCATACAGGTTTCCGAAGGAAAATAGTTGGTGGTGTACTTGGTACCCTCTTATTTTCAATTCTGAACCCATATTAAAGTTCATGATGAGTTATATTCTGAATATGATATTCAACCTTATCATCTACATTACGAATTAATTTAATAAATGATAAGTTCGAATTTTAGTTAATGGCCTCAATTGCTGACTAAAAAAATATTAAATAAATGATAAGTTTGAATCGTCTTTAATGGATTGAATCAAATGTTGTGTTAGTTAAATTTCAACTTTGGCCACTTGTAAAACTCAAATATCATATCCTAGATGTTAGAGCATTACTCGATTGAACTCGCAATCGTTGCTATCTCAAGCTTGTTTGTCAAGTTTAGTTGATCAAAACTATATATTTGATTTCTAGTCTACTTATAGCTGTGTCTCGGATTAGGATAGAAGTGTGTAGTTGAGCATTAGACTTCACGGCGCTCACCAATAGAAGAAGAAGATCTATTGAAGACATTGGAGGAACTTCGTCGACAAAAGGTATGTAAAGACTAAAACTTATCTATCACTCAGAAGTCTATTCAATTTTATCTTCTAATGATACTAAGTCGTATAGCTATATAGACTTTGTGTTATACACATTTGAAATTTCGAGTCGAGTTTATCTCGTTTATATATTTCTGGAAATACAAGTTTAAAGCTTAGAAAGCTTCATCATCTACTTGACAAGTTTAGTTGTAAACAATTCTTTGTTGGAAACTAAATATTAAGTCAAGATGATCATGTAAAAATTACCTTGAACATCTTACATGATTTGTGTGAGACAATCATTTGATGTTAACTTGGGAAATTTCGTATTGATCAATTAATCATTTAAAAATTACTTGAAGCTAGTGGTATGTGTAAGATTACCATTGTCGTCTTCCAAGGATGTTTCAATGATTGAATGAGAGTTTTAGAACTATTACCAATGTCTGGATACAACATAGTATGCGTACCTAGTATGCGAACTGTGAAATACTAGTTCAGGTCCAGAACTCTTGTTTGCAAACTGTGTTTGCGGGCGGGTTTACCTGTGAAAGGTCCGGAACTGTGGTTTGCGAACAGTGTTTGCGAACAACAAGACTAGGCAAGGTCCGGAACTTTAGTTTTTATACTCAGTTTGCGAACTCAGCTGTTAGGTTCTAAAATCGGTAAGTATGACAACTCATACTCATGAACTCAGGTTTGTTTGCGAACTCAGTTTGGGAATTAAAGTCCCTGGAACTTTAATGAATTAAGGTATGCGAACTTTTTTTGCAAACTGTGGCATTATGTTCATGAATTGGTTCTTGTATAAGTACTTTGTACAATTACAAACCAAATTGAATATGTTTCAAATGGTTCTATGATATAGTGAACATTTGAACAACTCTTTTGAAACACATTTAGATTCATTTGATTATCTATCATGATTGATTGATTATCATATTTGGTCTAAAAGTGTTAGATGAATATGGCTAAGCTAAAAGTGTTCATATGGCTAACTTCGGTTAACTGTTATTGAGTCAACTTGTTATACACGTTTAGGTACGGTTCACCCATATCTAAATATAGGTATATTTCATTTGTGTGTATCAAGCTAATACCATCTAACGGTGGAGATGGATTGCTTGTTTTCTAAGCAAACTTAGCCTGAATCTTAAATCAGGAGTTAATCTAACGGTGGATATTAATTGCTTTGTTACTAAGTTATCTTAGCTTTGATTGTAAGCAACCCTGATTTGAAAGACTATATAAGAAGGAACTCTAGCATCTGGAAAACCTAATCCCGACACTCTCGTGTGTCCATGTTGTAAACTAGAGTCGATTCTCCATTAACGTAGGTTTCCGGTTCTTCTGAAAACCATTACTAGGTTTAATGACTTAAAGATTTCATTTAGGATTCGTGAAGCCAGGTCCAACTATTTTCTCTGTAGTTGTGTATCCTGATCTTACTTTTTTTTTATCTTATTGAGTTTAATCTTCTTTAAAGTTTTCTCGAGATTTATCTTCGATATGTAAGATATAAAAAGTAATCACAACAGTTTCTTCGTCTCAGACTCTTGTGATTGTGTAATAACTTCTTCTGTTAATCAGTTAGGTTACTGTGAGTTGACTTATATTTCTAGGATGCTCTTCGGGAGTATAAAACCGGATTATTAGTTGAGTTTCCTGTTCACCTTGATCTTTATCTTAAGACATAACAACAAATAGAATAGACTTATCTGTGAGAGACAGATTTGTTTATAATTCTTCGACTTTGGGTCGTAGCAACTTCTAGGCTATAAAGGACGTTAGCTAGGGGAATCAAGTGCGCATAGTTTTGCGAGATTAAAGAGGCGTAAGGAACGTGATTGTACCTTAACCGGTGTGAGACTTGGTTAGGGCTCAACTACATTCCAGACCGAAGTTAACTTGTAGTGGGCTAGAATCTGTAGCGGCTTAATACAGTGTGGTGTTCAAGTCTGGACTAGGTCCCGGGGTTTTTCTGCAATTGTGATTTCGTTGTTAACAAATTTTATGGTGTCTGTGTTATTTCTTTTCTGTATTATATTTTCGTTATATAATTGAAATATCACAGGTTGTGCGTTGTTCAATCATAGTTGATAAATCCAACCTTGTTTGTTGGATATGACTTGATTGACACTCGGAAATTGGTTTTTGGTACCATTCGATTTATTCTCATAACAATCAAGTTTACGGATTTCTATCTGTTTGATTTACTAATTATGTTGAGAAAGAGATAAAGCTCTTCAATATATTTCTTGATTGAAACTCAGTAGCTTGGTGCTCTCGGAATTATATTGGAGTTTAGTCCATACGGATTGCCGAACGAAATAGTTGGGTGTGGTTGTTGTACCCCCGCGTTTTCACTAGGTACTTTAACGCCCACGTGATACTAACATGCATAGTCTGATGATTGGAGTAATCAATAGTGGTCTAAACCATTACTTTGCAACTAGACAAAATAACTCCACTTTTATCTATTAAAAATAATAACGGAAAAATATAGAGAGAGTTTACTGCAGAAAATAAAATATAAGCTACAAAGAAACCCATGGTATGTGGAAATAAAAAATAACCAAATATATAAGAAGTACAACCGGTTGCATATTTCATTAACCAACTCCAACATATTATCTCATGAAGTGGCGGATACTCAAGCAATTACTATTAACCTGATGTTTATACTATTAGAGCATTGCTCGGCTGAACTGATCACCAAGCGTTGGTATTTCAAGTTTGGTTGTCATATTGTAGTTCCAATACTCAAAGTTGCTTGATTTAATTACTAGAGTTAACTTCGTTAGGTTAGACTAGGAACACACAAGTGTTGAGACTCGCTCTTGTTACTCATAAAAAACCTGAAGACGTATATGCATCAATTAACACATCATCCTTCAGTTCGAGGTTAATAACAACAAACTTGAATTGTTTCATTTGTTATCTTTGTTTTTTCGGGTCAGTTTCCCTTGAAAACATAATATATGAAGTATAGTTTGTTTACTTGTCTCAAGTATCGGTGACTTGGTAAGTATATTATGATCAAAGTATCAAGGAAAGATACACTAGTTTTTTTATACAACTTGAATATATGGAGTTTCGAAGTATAGTTTATCTATAGGTTTTGTAAGTCGATGTTACACTAATTGGTAACTTGTCACTATTAAGTGAGTTGAACTTCCCGAATGAATTGAACCCTTGTAATTACATATAAAGGAATATCATATATGTAATCTAAGGAAGTAGACTTGTAAAACTGTATTTTGTAGTCATAAGAAAATTCAGGACCGATCCCAATGTAGGACCGATTTCATGATCGATCCCTGGTAAGAATCGATCCCAGGACTGATCCCTTCACAGGACCCATCTCAGGTGCAGGACTGATCCTTGACCGATCTTGTTTAATTTGTTTTTATATTTTCGATATGTTTAATGATCTTAGGGTTAGGAAAAACATCGAGATGTACACGGATTAAATTTGGAATGTTCACATAATGTCGACATAGTGATTTGAACGTGTGTTAAATTCTTATTACTTAATGTTCAAGTATTTTCCTTAGTACTCAAGGGGAGATCCTAAAAGGCCGAAATTCAAATATCTTTTAGATGCTAGAAAATATATGCTTACCATATCCCAGAGGTTTGCATATCTCTAGTTACTATATTAGTAAAGTATATGGATGTATACTAGCTAATATTGGGTTTAAACTATGAATAATTTCAGTATATTGGTTCGAATACAGGTTTTTTTCTTTAAAACCGAAAACATACATTAATATATTGCAAATCTTAAGGATTTTCGGATTTGGTAATTCATTGCCTTCCAAACAAGCCTTAGTCATAACACTATAAATAGTAGAGCTTATATTTTTACATGCTCATCCCTTAACAAACTGCTTAACCGTTTTTTTTTTAGGAAACCAACTCGTTGATAGAGGATAGTAATCTAATTAGGTGAAATATCTTGTGTTGCCTCCATATAAAGTCTTCTTTAGGATCAAGAATCTTTTAGAAGTACCTGTTAGAGCACTGATCGGTTGAACCCATAAGTCTTGCTATCTCAAGCTTGTTGTCAATATTATATGAACAAAACTATATCTTAATTTCTTGTTTACTAAGCCAAGTCTCGGACTAGGTATAAAAGTTGTTAGTTGAGTATTAGACATCACCCTCGAAGACTGAAGATCAGCGAAGATATTTGAAGAACTTCATCAACAAGGTATGTGAAGACTGAACTATTCTATTTACTCACAATCTTTAGCATTCTATCTATTTGACATTATGTTGTATGACTTGTAGTAGATCTATTGCAAAGAATTTTTTTTGAGTCAAGCTTGTCTTATTAAACATCTCGAAATAGGATTCAAGCATTGGATGTTCATAGGTTCTTAACAATATTAGTTTGAAACAATTTATTGTTCAAGAATTAATTTTGTGTATCATTTGAAAATTTCCCAAGCAATGATTTTATCATTTGGGAAGGTTTCAAACATCGAAGAGAGAAATTCTAAACTTATGTAATTTCGGCTCAGGGTAGGTTAGCGAACCATCTCGCAAACCCTAGATATTTGAGTTTTTGGAATACAGGAATATTAGCGAACCAGTTCGCAAACCTTACAGTTTGGAATTGGAAAGTTCACCAACATGGTTCATGAACCGTGGTGATCTGATTTTGGTGATACGCTAACGGTTGGCCAACCCAGTTTGCAAACTGTTGTCATCTGAGTTCACGAGCCGCATAAAAGTTGGTCAACCCGGTTCACGAACTGTAGCGCTCGGGATTCATGAATTGCCTAACGATTCACGAACCGTTTCACCAATAGTCCAGTGAATATTTAGCAGATGCTCAAAGACTTATTTTTTAAAATATGTTTAGCATAGCTGTGACTCTCATAAACACCTTTAAGAGATCATTGATCACTAAAACACCGTTTGTATGCAGATCATGATTAATTTCTTAAGTGAACATCATATTGCTTAATAGTTCATAAGGCATATTTGCCAAAGAAATGGTCATTATACAGGGTTTCGTAACCGGAACACTGTGTATATTCTTCTATGTGATTTCAAGTAACTTCTCATATGCTTACTTGAAATCCTAATTAGAGTTTCATCTAATCAAAGAAAGTGTTTGCTTGAATCTCAAGTTATCTTAGCTTGAATTCTAAACAGCCCTTAGTCTTGAACATCTATAATAGAGATGCTCTTTTAACTGGGAAATTTAATCTCTGACACTTTGTGTCCTAGTTGATTGCTAGAGTCGTCTTATAATGACCTAGGTTTCCTTAGATAAATATAATTAGGTCTACGACTTAAAGACTTCACTTGGGGATTCATGAAGCCAGGTCCGACTATCCGTACCTTGATAGTTTGTGTATCCATATCTTGTTTTTCTATTATCGAGGTTCGTGTGATCTCTTTCAGGCAAGATATATAGAAATCACAAAGTTCTCTTGGTTTCAGATTTTATGATTCCTCAAGATAGATATCTAATAAACTATTCTTAATTGATTACTTCAAGATTGTTCTTGAGAGGTGGCTAAGAATCCAGGCTTCTCAGGTAACTGAGTATAAATGTTCCGAGTGCAAACAGATTTCCAAGCCTTGATTTTTGATCTAAAGGGAAAATCAAATAGGCTTATATGTTAGAGGCATATTGGTATCAAAAGTCTTCACTTAGATTGAAGCAACTCTTAGGCTGTAAAGGACGTCAACTAAGGGAACCAATTGCGTAGATCCTTACGAGGTTTAAGAGATGTAAGGAACGGAACTATAACTGAATCGCGTGGAGTCTGGATTCGGTCCCAATTACATTCCAGTCCAAAGTCTGATAGTATGCTAGTGTCTGTATCAACTTAATACAGTTTGGTGTTCAACTCTGGACGAGGTCGGGGGATTTTTATGCTATTGCAGTTTCCTCATTAACAAAACTTCTGGTGTCCTATGTTTTTCCTTTTGCGCATTATATTGTTTATATGTATAATATGATTTACACAAGTAGTACGTATTCAATTCTAGTAGATATGTCCATATAATTAAGATCAATCACGAGACTCGTTTCTTGTAGAATCATATCTTGAAAGATAGATAACAAGTTTCATACTTGGCAGAATTCAGATTTGAATATCTGGATACGACTATATTGATCTTGGATATTGATTTTTGGGATCGTCCAAGTACTCTTCTTAACAATCAAGTTCGCGCACTCATTTGTCTAAACTTTCTAATTGAGAAGAGATAAAGATATAACCCTATATACATATTGTCAAGAATCATTAAGTTGGTCTACTTGCAGTTGTATTAGGTTTTGTCAATGCCGAATGAAAAAGTTTGTGGTGTACTTGGTACCCTCTCCTTGTCAATTGGTATCAAAGCACGCAGACACCCTTAGACCTAACAAGTCTGTATTTGTAATCGATCCTTGAAGCATATCCTTATGGGAAATTGTTTTGGGAGGCTTCTTTCATTCACCTGTAAAGTACACCAGAGTTCCTTAAAGATTCTTCTAAGATCGTTTTCGATTTCTATAAATACTCTCGAGCCGACTGAGACCTTCAATATTTCAGTGGAGGGTAAATAATCAAAAGGAAGAACACATTTTCTCTAGGCAAGAACAAATGTCAAGAATACGTTCGTCAAGATTATTAAGTTACGTAGTCTTAAAAAGTTGTTTATCAATTTGTTTAAGGAATGCAATTGTAGCGCCCCAAAAGCTAGCAGCTGACTAATCCAAAAGATTAACTAAATAAAGAGGCACTAAGGATCTAAAACATCTATTTAAACAATAAGAAAGAAGTTCTAAACAAAGATTAACCCGAATCTAAACCCTCTCTGAAATAAATACAAGAACTCCTCTCAAATGATACATATACAATAGTCATTTGGTTTACAAATAGAATATACAACAAAATAAACATAGCCGAAGTTAACCAACTAACGGACTTAACTGCGCAACTCTGATCTGTCTCTTAAACTGAAAGTGGGAATAGGTGAGCACATCATCCCTAAAAGGGGTGCCCAATGGAAATAACATCTAACTTTCAAGTAATCACTGAAATGATTTGGAAAACAATACATGTTTTTCCTAAACATTAAAAGACAACCAATTCACAGAAATAAACAATCATGTATATGGAACTAACTCCTTCTTCAAACAATGTATAATATTTGTGCTAACCACACTCATTAGGTAATATTGCGGTGTATCACCCTAGCCATAGTGCATAAAAGCTGAAAGTAAGTAGGTATAAATGAAGGAGCAGTATCCTATATACCACAGATAGGAATTCTTATTTCCCAAGCATTCAAATGGAAATTCTTATTTCCCAAACATTCATGAAGACAAACAAAGCATTACAATTCCTTTCCAAGACATGGAAAGATTAAACGAATCAACGGAACTTTCGGAATTTAAAACTAAACAATGCATGGAATACACAATCAGGCAATGCATGAATTTGTTAAACATAAACTTTGGTAAAAGAATACAACAATAATCACAAAAGAGTTAAATGTAAATTCCCACCTCTTTTGATGACAAGCCACGCCTACCTCGAGATCCACGATCCACTGGTACATCCTTTGAATCGATTGTTGTTAATATAGACTAACTGTTAATCACACAAGAACTCTAAGAATCTAGCCAAAATGGCTGACACAAGAATCTAGGGGTGAGCAACGGATGGGTGGATGCGGATTTGATACCACCCGCGTCCAATCCATAGAAATGACCGGTTTTAAAAATATACCCATGTCCAATCCATTACCCGGCGGATATAATACCCGCGGGTGAACGGACAAATTGAATGGGTGCGGGTGGATTTGCGGATTTGGCAAAAAATAAAATGATTTTAATTAAGATGCTTTCACCGTCTGTACGATCAAGTTCTTTAGTTCTTTAAGTATCTCAAAAGGAATGGAATCCTTAATTTGTTCAGTGGGGGTATGGGTAACTGGATTCCTCCCTCGTAGAGGTTAAATATGTCCTGAAATGTATCAAATTCGTTTGGAGTGTTGACACACAAATCTTTGATCTCGAGTGCCAAAACCAGAACTAGTGATTTCAGTGCATAAACAAGGAAATCTAACATTTTCAAGTGACCAAACCGTCCGTCCGTAGGAACATAAATGTCTAAACCGAGTAATGGTAGTTTGGTCTCTATTCTACTAGGATCTGCCCAAGATGTTTGAAAGTGAATTAGTACGTCTACTTTATTATGTTTTGACTTTTTTTCTTTCAAGCTAACACGTTAAGAAATATATCCGAAAAAAATGGACCTGTTTTTGTAGGTGCTCAACCAGTTTTTCCTTTTCCTCTTCAAGGGCAAGGGTACTCGCGGATCTTCCTGGAACAGGACATGCGTGTTATGGACCCTTGTCAGTATCACCCAAATCACTGTAAAATGCACTGTCATGTACTCCCATACCTTGTATGATTTAATAGAGTATATATCTTGTGTGCCGGATGTCCAACGGATGGGTGCTGTTCCACCCGCGTCCAACCCGTAAAAATGACCGGTTTTAAAGATACACCCATGTCCAATCCACCAAATTGCGGGCCGGGTGTCCACCCGCTAAATTCAGGTAAACGATCCAAGGTTAAAGTCTAACTCGGTAACACTGAGTCAGCTATAGTCTGGTTCGGTCTAGTTACTGAGTTAATTCAGTCAGATAATCTGACTAGGATGACTAACTGGCTTAAAACTCAAGAACAGAAGTTCATACAACCATTATACATTTCATTTATTCAAAATAACTTCAGTTTCACTACCAACCTGATTCCAGGCTTGCACCAGCTCAGTCATTCCCTTTGCAGAATCAACAACAAAACCTAAACTATCATTACAACTCCATCTTGTTCACTACAACTAATTCAATCACAGTTCTTTCATCCAGTCATTATAACTCAACTCCATGTACTTCAACATAAACTAACTCAGATCCATCTATAACCAACCTGCACTCCCAAAAGAATACCAACCACCCTCCGTTACATTTCATATATGTTCTTCACTTCAACTGTCATTCAAAACACAACAGCACCATCACCATCACCATCAACAACTCCATTCCATTTCTCTTTTATTTTACTTACCAAAACCAACACCCAAAACAACTCACCCTTCACCTGTAACAATTACAGCAAACACAAATCCAATTCTTCTCAACACTACTCAGTTACAACCATCTTCAATCCAAACAAACACTATCTCCATCTCTATCTACCACTACTCTTTCACCTGCAACTCCACAACTTCTACAGTTCACCAACACCATTACTTCTCCTTCTCCCTGTAACATCAACATCACTACCAGACTTCTCTTGACAATCTTATTCTACCACATATCCAACTTAATTGCATCTGTAACTTTACTCAGTCACAGTAGGGACCATAATAGTAACAGCTTCATATCAACTTCACCATCACTAACATCAACTGCCTTAATTCAAATTAAAACCATAACTTCTCAATTTCACAAACAAACCGAACCAAAACACCACAAAGTCAATTCAACTTCAATGTAAACACAACCCAATCTAGATATCATCATTTCATCCTCAATTCTATGAAAACATATATATTGAAATAAGAGAAACCCTTAAGTACCTTATTCGATTCTTCTTGAATTGAATCAACACCTGAATTGACACCACCATCACCAACTGGTTTCCTCCATTGTATTCTTCTTTTGTCGATGTCAGACTCCTAATCTTCATCACCATCTTCTATTCTCAGAAGACTCCAATTTAATTCTCGATTCTCAACACCGAAACCCTAATTTCCAAATTTGGGGAAGAACATGAGCAACTGAAATCGAAATTAAACTCACGCAAACATTACTACTTCTTTCCTGATCAAAACCCATCTCAAATCAATCTTCTAAATTATCAATTTCATCTTCTGGTTCTTCTTTGAACTCCTTATAAAACCCTAACTTTGGTATCATATTCAAAACTACTTCATCTCAGCAATTAAATAACAACCCTCTTAATCTTCATCTACCAACAATTCAGTCAACATAATAATTCCACACGAATTCAAAGATCAATCCACAAACCCTAACTTGGTTCCCCTGATTCTCTTTAGATACCAATTCTTCTTCTCCTCACAACAAATCAACATCAACATCACCACCAACAGTCACGTTATGATCTTTCCCACCTTTTTTCCGATCGTAGAAACACCGATTTGTTCTCTCGAATCTCAACCAGGTGATGAACAGAGAAGAAGAAGAAGGAGAAAGAAGGAGAAAGAATGAGCTTATCTGCTCGATCCGATTCAGATAAGGCCGATCAATTACTGAGGCACCCAACACTCTTGGATAAGGGTTGCCAAGGCGGCTAAACTGCAAAGTGACTATTTTACCCTTCAAATAACTCTGATGATATCTTCTTCGTCTGATATCTGAATGACACGTTTGAGTAGTCCATTCCGCATAACTTCTCGAGATCTATCCAATGGTACTAACTTTGTATCTAGATCGTTGTTAGATTAATTTCTATTAAGTAACGTTCGAGTTATTAACGACTAAAACGTCTCTTGACTAGTCTCATAGTGTTGACGAGCTTGAGGGTCTTTACAGCAATAAAAGTAGGTCTATAGACGAAGATATCTTTATAGCCATTAAGAATACCCTTGAATTCTTGCAACGTCTATTTGTGATCATGAATAATGTTAATTCCTTGCATTGTTCCAACTATAAAAATTTGTGTTTTCAGTGTGAAAATTTTGGACATGTGAGGAAATCATTCACTATCCCTAAAAGGAAACCTCCAAGATTTCGACATCTACTTGTATAGAAACTCAACAAGTTGACCACTTCATTAACAAGAAGGTAATTGAATGGAAGATCTCAAGCGTGATCAAGAACAATCACTCATTTGATTATGCTTCAAGCACAAGAGATGATAACTATCATTCTGAGATGGTTCGTGAGCATGTTCTTGCTCACCCAACTTATTGGTAACAAGAAACTTGAACCACCCCATCATGTACATATCTTGAGATGGGACAAGTAACATAAGTAGTTCTTTTCTTTTGTGTTTTGGTTTTATTATGACTCTTCCGTTTTGTATGTCGTACCATATATTTTCTGTGAATTCCGTGTAAATTCTGATATTACATTGGATAATGAAGATGTATTCTTCTTATATAAAAGATATATTAGGAGACTTTTCATGCCATGTTGAGCTCGCTCCATAAAATTGAAATGTTTCTATGACATAAAGCTACATGTGGTGTCATGTTTGTCTCCCTCGCACCTGATTAAAGTCAGTTTGACTTGGTGCTACCATATCATCTTCTAGTCCAAAATTTTGTGACTCGATGTGGGTATCAACAAAACTTGTGCTCTTAACAGTCTATTATCCCTTCCTATCTGACTCCTAAGAAAGAGACAAGAACATGATCCATGGGAATGATTGTTCACAATCCAAGTTGAGATTGCTCTTCGATTGTTCAAATCATTATGTAGATATTTAAACTATGGTTGTGTTTTTAACAAAAACTCAATCATCTTTTATCAGAAGTTTTTGGAGAACACGGTTTATTAAGTAAACTACATATTCTTAACGGATTATGTATTAATTAACCAATTTTTGTCACAAAATTGGTTGAATTCACTTTCATCAAGAAATATTTATATTTGAGTCTCGGTGATATAATCTAACAAATTTATTTTGCTAGATTGACGGTTGAGCAAATCATTCAGGAACCGGTCAAGCCATTAAGGAGTATATAAAGTCGGCGGGTTCACAAACCTTTCTTATCTTCTTTTTTCTCCATTGTTCGTGAACAGGAAGGAGAAAGTTAAGGTTTCGCTAACGGTTTCCATTCTCTTGCCTTTGATTCTAAATCTTGATACCTCTTGGTTGAATTTCATAAATCGAACATTAATTAAGGTGATTATTCTCATAAAAAGGCTCCTTCAAGTAAGTTTCATCATTCTTCTTCCTCAATTTTTATTATATTTAGTAAGAGCATCTCCAATGGAGTTTGGGTCTCTAGAAAATATGACGCCGCCTAGGATTTTGGAGACTCTTTTTAAAAAAATCTCTCCAATGGTAGTTGGATGGTTAAATTCTTTTTTGATTTGGCAACTTGAGTTTGGATGAGAGTATCTATTTTTAGAAACTCTTTTCCATACCCACGTCATATATTTCAAGGGTTTAAAAAAAACTGTTAAATATCTTTTGAAAAATAGAATGACCCAATACATATCCATACTCCACTAGAGATTGTTTTTAAGATATGAAGACGTATCTAAATTTTATGTGGGCCATACTAATAAAATCTGATTTTAGTTAATCTCCACCTAGGATACATATCCAAACACCATTGGAGATGCTTTAAGGATGGATATAATTAAAGGAGATGTTGACAAAATCTAAGGGTTCTTCTCAAGTAACATCTACTCTCAAGGAAAAAGGTGAATCAAGTAATCAATCATCATGTGGAACAGTCTTTGTCAATGAACATTGTTCCAAAAACTTTGACAAAATTCTTTCTAGAGGTTTCTTCCTAGAAAAAAAGTCGGTCAAGGATCAATTGCATGCTACTGAATTATCTTGTTTTTAAAATTATGACCTTGGTGACATATTTGATGGTCATGGCGAAAGATTTGATATTCTTACAAGAGTATTCTATGCTAATGTTAATGATGTTAACCTTGAGAAATTATCCTTTAAAACCATGATTGAAAGAAGTTTATTGAAGTTGATATAGATTTGTTGGCAAGGATTAATAAAATCCTCATGGGAAAATTTTCCTTTCCTAAATCAAGGGATGAGAAGCCATCATGTGAAACCATCTAAGTGAAAGAAGTATTAGTTGGGGAAATTGGAAATTTCCAACTAAGGATCTTTCCATGCCTTTAAAGGTCTTTGGAAAGTTTGGAATTCCAAACATTTGTCCTTCCACTATTGTACATAATCGTTGGAGTCGACAATCTGTGGAATTGGTTCATTCTCTTGATGTGGGAATTCAAGGTCTTGATGTGTGTGGCTGGATTATCCAATAAATGGCCACTATGACTCTTTATGACAATAGATTAAGTTTTTCTTGTCTTGGTGAGAGAACTTTTTGAGCCTACAAAATTGCTCAAATGGATACTTCTATTGATACTCCCTCTCCCATTCTCAAGACTTCCTTTAACCGCATAAGAAGTAACGACCTCAAAAGAAGAAGAAGTCTATATCCACCCTCAACCGGTACATGTGATTCTACCTCCTTGGAACTTTTACATAAAATTCTCAAGAAAGTTGAAAATGTAGATATATAACAAGGTAAAATGTGTACGAGAACAAGTGTGGTTGCTCGCTACAAAATTTCCCGAGATTAAGGATGATATAGAGAAAATTCAAGCTTCTTGGATTGAGTCGGAAAGTGAAGATGAAGATGACGATGCTTAACTTCTTATTTGTCATTTACTATTTAACTCCTTGTAGGAATTTTTATTCTTATTATAAGGAGGAAAACTAGCTTTTGGAGTTTTTTTATGTGTTATCTTAACTATTCCAAATAGTATCATCTTGCATGTTTAAAGGTTATTTAGTTAAATTTTATTTTGGAAGATGACTCTCGATACCTAATCTTCATGGATTATATACATGTATTGCTTATTTTGTTAGATCTATTATTTCTTATCATATTTTGGTGATTAGAACTGAGATCTCATATGTTTTCATACGTTAAGCTCTTAACTCTTGTTATAAGAGGAGTAAACTCTTTTGAGAATTGGAGTATTGATTTTTCCACAATTACACTCTGTAAATATACTACTAAAGGATTACGTAAGATTTTCTCTAGGAATTTGCTTTCCTCCTTGATTGCATAACCGCCAGGGAATAAGTTGTGAACTTTAATCTCGACGTCCCTACATGTCTAGGAAAGATATAATTCTTATGTTGAGTCATATCTCATAAATTGCTCTCTTTGTTCGTAACCGACCTAGAGAAGAGTTTTTGTCGATGATTATTTTTCTCACAAAAATATTGTATCTTAGTGCCTCTAACATTAAGATCGCTATTTTCAACTTCTTTGTTCGTAACTAGCGAGAAGAGAGAAAAATATTAGATACAACTTCTTTGTTCATTGTCTAGACTTTATGATTGCGAAGAGATAAAGATATAAGCTTATATATATATATATATATATATTGTCAAGGCTCATTAAGTTGGTCTACTTGCAGTTGTATTAGGTTCTGTCCATACAGGTTGCCGAACGAAAAAAAATGGTGGTGTACTTGGTATCCTGTCCTTTTCAGTACCATTGCTGGAAACTAAATAGTATTATTATTTTGGTTTTTGATTATTGATTTGATTGACTAACAGTATAGTTATATTTGATAGATTAGACTCGTTTATCCAATGGTCCTTGTCTTCTAATATAAAGCCACTCAAGTTTTTTTGAGGTTATTTCAGATTCAGTGATTCGAGATATAAAGATAGAACTCTTGATCAAGCAAAGTTAACAGACTTCGTTCTGTGTGTATTGATCATTGTCAATAGTCAAGTTGTTTATGCAAGTACTTTGAAGAGTTAAGGACTTTTGTTTTGTGTATTATGATCTTTGTGATACTTCATGCACTCTTTCAAAACCTAGAATTTGCAAATAAGATAACCATTTTGCCAATTTCAATCGACAAAAACTTCAGTTTCAATTCTTAAAATATTTATGTAAATACCCACTAATTTTTTAATAAGACACCACAAAACAAACTAAATACTAATCTTTTTTTTAATGACACTAAAACCATTATACTTTCTCCGCAACAGACATACATGTTTGAATTATCTCAAACAAAAAGAAGGTCAAAAGACCCACAAATACCAACAATAAATAACTATAAGTAAAAAAGGAGAACTACTCTCAGATTAATTTCCATTTTTTTAGTATAATTATTATTTTATATAATATCTGGAACCTATTAATGCCTAAAGGGAACTTTTGAAATATACTTATATTATGATATTATTAAATTTATTTTAGCACTAAGGGCCCAACCGCGACTAGGATACTACTGAAAATAATTGTTTGTCTGATACTATCTCGGTAGTTAAAGGCAGTCGCGTCAATTTTTTGAGAACGAATCTTCCTAGAATCGGAAGATTCCTAGAAAATAAACGATTCTTGACCAATTTTGACTAGTCAACTCATGTTTTCTGTTTGAAATAGATAATAAAAATAAACCTTGCAGCCGTGGCCTACGGGATTCGAACCAGACACCCATGTGATATTTAAATGAGATTCAAACCATTGAACCAAGGCCACTTTTTGTGATTATAAACTACGACTATTGGATTTATTGGTTTAATCACACTAAGTTATAAGTACACCTACGGCGCTTGTGTATACATAGTGCATATGCTATATTATATACCACTGTAAAACAATTAAATCATCATACTCTTACCAATTACTAACTAGAAACCTAAAATATAATATTATTTTATAAATAAATGGTATATATTTATATGGAAATTAAATTTTAGAGGTATTAAAAAATTTGACAATGAATCTTCGATTCACGATTCGATTCTAAAAAAATGAAAAGCTATGCACGATTTAAAAACCTTGATCATAACAATGACATGATAGTTGCCTGGGTTGCTCTTAGAGATAAACCACTCATTGGTCGTCTCGATGAACTGTATATTTTAGAAGATGGTAGTGTAGCCATCTACGACTCTTTCGATAACTCAATTTGGTATGTTAGCAGAAATCTAAATACTTATTCTAATATAACTACCCAGTTTTAGGTGATGATGGGAATCTTATTTTGAGAGACAAGTCTAATTCATCTGTTATATACTACCAGAATTTTGAGCATCCGACAGATACGTGGTTACCTGGTGGAAAAAATTGGTTATATAAGAAGATTGTGGTACCGGTAAGTGTCTCTAGTGGCAGTTGTAATGGGTGTAGTAGGATGCATATGGTATATGTGCAATAGGAATAAGCATGCTAATGAAATAAGTAAATAACTGATATAGGATGTAACAAATACGGGTTACATTCGATTTCTTTGAGTTTCAAATCAAGATATATTTCATCCATAATATCATGATATAATACATTTCAAAAGTTCCCTTTAGGCATTAATAGGTCCTAAATATTATATAAAATAATAATTGTACTAAAAAAATAAAAGATTACCGTCACAAATATCACATTTTGAGAGAATATTTATGGCAACAATTTATCTAATTAAAAGAAAACAATCTTTAATTAGGAAAATATAGAAGAAGATACTCTTTTGATTGTAAGAATATTTATGGAGAAGTTTATCTAATTATTATAGAAGAAGATATTCTTTATTCAGAATATATATTTGTTATTTTGGGTTTCTTTGTGTCATTTCACAACCGATATCTCTATAATATATTACTAGTGTCGCCCCCGTGATACGCATGGGATCAATTTGGTTGGCGCAAATCTAAGTTATCTTATTGGACAAATGCTTTTGTAAATATAACGGCATCAAAAACTGCATATAAACAAAGTCATGATCTACTTTACCTTGTTTTCGCTAGAATAGTCTTTCGTTGCGTTATCCTGTCCCTTGCACCAAATGGTAACCATTTGTAAAATGCACACTCGTACCTGAGTCCTGACAAAGTCTTCTCATATTTTCATTTCTCTCCCGTAGACATCTCTGGTTCAAACTCTTCTTCTATTTCCATTTCTCTCCCGCAGACATATCCATGTGACAAAATCTTTTTCTATTTTCTATGAACATGTATTATTGAAAAAGAACTCTTTTGCACTAATTATATTCATAATTTTTTTTGCTTATCAATGTGGAAAAGAACTCACATCAATGTAATATTGTAGAACATACAATCATAAATCTTCGCTAATTTCTTAAGCTACCTTCAATATAAGTGGGTAAGAATATAAAAAAAGGTAATATGAACAAAATGAAAATATTCATCTGGTTGTAATATCCTTTTTACCATCATAATTAGGAATAAAATTATGATGCATACATTTATATTTTATAATTGTATATAAAGGCCATGAGCTCACGGCTAAGATTACGTGACCTGAACTGATAGTGAAATTCAAGGTGAATGGTACCCATATGCAACCTCTAACCTCTCTTACAGGGTTGTTGGTGTTCCTTTGTTATTGGTGCAACTCTAATTGGACTATGTATCATGACCAAGATGATGTATGACATCACTTTTAATTCTAAGCCTATGTTGCACTAAAATATGAAAAGATAATATTGTGAAAGTTATACCTACAACTACATGGTGGTGAACCACGTGTTCTTCCATTTGATCTAAGACAATGATAGGTGTCTTAAACACCTTGATTATTATCGATTCATATGCTTTCTTTACTATTTTTCTTGTGAACTATGTGTTTTACACTTATATTGAGTTTTATATGTGTTTTGGAGTCAGTTGAGCAAAAGAATGAGAAATTGAGTGAAAAGGGTAATGAAGTCATTTCCCAGGCAAGTTATATTGGGAACCCAAACAAGGAAAATGTACTACCATAGGAACCATTAAAGAAGGATGTTTAGTTTATCAGGGCCACCATCATTTTCTTTCTATCAAGTCAGTTGGGGGTGTCATTTGGTGGCCAGTATCCAAGCAACGACTACTTTAATCCATATTTATCCTATAACCTAATCAATTAGTTCGTGAGAAGAAATAAGTTTCTACCCAAATCATATTAATTAGGGTTCTCTTCCCTATTTTCTTTTTTTATCTTCACCTGAAATTATAATGTCAATTTAAGAAAGACAAGGAGATTACAATGTTGTCGTGATTGAAATCATGAAGAATTATTCTGATACAAGAATTGGTGGTGGTTACAGCCGTGATTTGATGGTTGATTTGAATGGAGGAGATTACAGGGGCAACCTACCATGTTCTATCCCTGGAAAAAGGTATTACAAACCTTACTAATCAATGGAAGAAGCTTTAATTATTAAACTTAGCTTTGTTGTGTGTAACACACTCAATTGATACATCGGGTTAGAATAGACACCCTCCGTCAGAAGTGACGATGAGGCAGGGCAAGGCATAACTGCGCATGTTTCAATCTCGGATCCTCGGGGCAACGGCTCCTTCCATGAGGCATAAGAAAAAATAAGATATCCCCCAAAGAGATACCCTGTCGAAGTAAAGCATCCTTCGCGCTGAACGCGTAAGGTTACAGGAAAATTATTACCTACATAGGGACCCTTGCCACCACGGTACCTTATGGCCAAAGGATACCCTGGTAGGATGTTGAATGTTTCACCAAGGTTAAACATACCTTAGCACCTAGTGAATACTTGACTGTGCGACCAATTAGACACATTACGTTTAAACGTAAAACTTATGCAAAAACAAGGTGAATTAACATTTTTATCAAAATACGCCTAACATTTCTACTTGCTTAAAAGTTACATGGAATATATCAAAGGAGTTCACAAGGCACCAAACATTTTTTCGAATTACTAAAAGGAAGGCATCTCAACTAAGGAATATACCTTAGCCAGGGAATACAAACAACAAAAGAGAAGTTCAAACAGTTTAAAAGAAATCAAGGATAAGGAAGACGATCGAAGAAAACACCCTCAACTTGGCGCTCGGCTTCGGAAAAGGCATTATTGATGTGATCAATAGCAGTGTGTTCCATCTACAACTTAATCTGGGCAGCCTGAGTCGCCAGATCCTTAGCTGACTTACGACAGAGTTCCGTCATCTGAGCGCTTAGCTGGTCGTTGGCCAGCTGGAGCGCCTCATCCTTAAACTTCGAAGCAGCATCAAATTGATGCTCCCTCCCCAAGGAAGATACCTGGTTCTCCAAATGAGTAACCTTAGCGCTCATACCCACGAGTTGTTCCTGCAAATTTGCGGGTATACGAAGGAAGAGTCAAGGAACCAGAAGGCTACAACAAAAAGCGTAGGACGGCTTCGGAAACAAGAAGGCCCTAAGCTACCTCCGGCATGGTTAAGGGAATCTTCTAAACTATGTTCGGTTTCGTCAAGTTTTTCCTCGGAAGCATTGAGGTCCTCAGCCAAAGTATCACGTTCGGTCCGAAGATCATCAATATCTATCCGGAGCGAAGCATTCTCAGAGGATAAAACTCGGTAACTATCCTCTAACTCTTCTAACCTATTGACCATAGATGCACGAGACATGGAAGAAGAGACTTGAGATGCCTCAGTAAGTCTGTTCCTAAGGGTACATACTTCGGAAGACAACACATTACGTTCAGCAGTCACTTTTGCTAAGAAAGCGCTGGCATCTTCGAAATCTGTATAGTACTTCTTGCGGATGAACTACTGAGCGGAGAGACGCTTTTCCAACAAAACAATATCCTCCTTTTGTTTTAATATGAGATTCTCTTTCCACTTAAGAGTTTTCTCACTATCTTCACGGAGGAGGGACATCTTCTTCACAAGTTCTGAATTATGAGCAGATTCAAGGGAGATTTGGGTCTCATTATGAATGGTCACGTTCATCAACCTATCACATTTCTTCTGATAATACCACACATCGGAGGTCAACTTGGTCACTTGCTCCAGAAGGCGTTCGAGTTCATCGGAGCTACCAACTGGCAGGCGTAGGTACTCTCAGGACGTAGCTACCAGAAGAAACAAAAATAAAACTGAGGAGAAGAGGGGACGAACCTATAACTTTTGAAGACTCAGAAGCCAAAGCAGTGTCAGCTATTTTACGCCCCTCTTCAGAAACCTTCGCATCGTTATTAGCCTTCTCAAGAGCCGACAAGCACGCTTCTAAAGACCTTTGATTTTTTTTAGCTCATTTTCCAACAAAGGTACCTTAGCAGAAGAAGCAACATCACCAAAAGCATACTGCTGAGCGCTAACAAATACGTAATCCTAACGCGCACGCTCCAGGAGAGCACTCAAGTGAGTACACTTAGATTTGTAAAACTTGAAAAAGGTGCATCCAACATCGATTTGCTTACAAAGCTGCAAGCAAAGAAGTATAAGGACATACACCATCACAAACAGAGCGAAAAGGCAAGGAAGAGAAGATGCTTACTCAGAACATGGAGAGACGGGGAAGAAAACCAGCATAACTGTCCATGAAAGCCTCCATTTCCTGAATACTACCCCTTCGGATGTCACCAAGGCTTTGGAAAAACGAAGACAGTCTGGATCGAAGAATAGGTCCTTGGCTATCTGGTACTGAGACGTCAAAGCATCTAGCTTAGAAGCAATCTCCAAGGATTTACTCAACTGATGCGGACCAACCTCAGTAGAAAAATGACCCTTGGAATCTCGCAGTATAGCTTCGAGAATGGCATCGTCAGAGCTCTCAAGGCTCAGATTCTCAGGTAACTTACCTTTTCCTTAATCAATAGATGTCCCACCAATCGCTTGGGAGCGAGCATGGGATACCAGTGCCTGACCATCACCACGACGAATATACGACATGGTAGAAGAACTGGGAAGAGAAACAGATGCTTTGTCGGAAGTACTACCTAAGTTCATGCCACCAGCAGAAGGAAGGTTACCAAGGTTGGTCCAATCAGGTGACGAAGGCGGTGGACCAACAGTTTTACTCGCGGGGGAAGTAGAAACAGAATGAGCACTTCCCAACGAGGTAGGGGTAGCATTAAAGGAGAAGCTGCCAAGTGAAATCACAACCTTCATCCTCGGCTGAGAATCAGAGCTACTGACCCTTACCACCGGAGCTGCACCTTTTGCAAACGAACAACCTGAATGATGCGAAGTGGCTGGAGAAGACGAAGGACCCTTCGAAGACAACACTATGGCACTGGTGGTAGCCGGAGCAATAGGATGTACACTACTAGGAGCAGGATGCGCAGGGACCTCCGACAAAGGAGCAGGGATCGCAGTGACCTGAGTGGTCACTTGGCTCACCAACAAGGAGCCACCACCAGCATGAAGGTTATCACCTTCTACAAAAACAGCACGAACAGGGCTAAGGCTATCCTTTGCAAAGTTTTCCTCAATTTCATCCAAATGAGGGCTTAGGGAGGTATCTTCGATATCCTCCATGTCCTCAGGTTCCTCCTCAACAGTCTTTGGGTCTTCATCAGATGTTTCTATATCAAACACGGCTTTCAACTTTCCCTTTTTCTTGGAAGACTATAAAAGAACACATGCGCAGGCTAAGGATTAGGGGCAAAATACCTAGGTACCTACGTATACGAAGGTAGGGTTATAATCCTTACCTCCGCAGGTACGGACTTGGCAGCTTCAATCGAAGCCTCATTTTCCTCGTACAAGTAACAACAGAGTTACCAGCGGAACCAGGAACCCAGCGGAAGAAAAAGGGACACGCTGAAAAGAGAAACATTAAAGTTTTCAATAAAAGGCTCAACATAACGAAGATTGGAGAAAAGAGACATCTACTCAAAAGTTACTTGTCAGGAACAGAAGGGTTGAAAACCCAAGTCTGGTACCCATCATACTTAGAAGGCAGCGACAAAGCAGGACGATGAACATTGGGATCTGCGGTAGTAAACCCGCGAGCCCAAGGACCAACCACACGAAGAGGAGTACGATCCCAACGTTTATCATGATCAAGACGAACACGTTCAGCCGGAGGTAGAAAGAGCTTAGCAGAGTAAGGGATAACAATTAGCCCCGTTTTATCAATCTCCTCCAGCAATCGAAGGGTGTTACCTTCTCTAATCTGCTTAGCAGTAACATGAATACGGGCCGGACCAACGCACCAAGGAAAAATGTTGCACTTTTCAATAGCATCAACATACGTAGCATTGAAGTTGGAAGGAGTAAAATCTTCCTGATTACACCTCTTAGAAGCAAAGGGATGGTAAGATTTCAGAGTGGTCTTACCATTGTTGTGGTACCAACACTCATAAAGGGCACGCCAGAAATTACCAGTATACTGCATCACCCCTCAAACCTGAGTCTTGTTCGCAGGATCATCCCTAGCGGATAAGACATCGTAATATAAGGGATATTTCCTGCTATAAATAGGAAGATGCGGCTAACTGGCTGACACTAATCAACAAATTGTTCTCATCATAAGGAAAGCTCTGGATCAGAGACTCAGTGAGAACGTCGGGACCATCAACAAATGAGATATCAAACTTGTGTAGACGAAAATGCTTAGATATCTCAGTAAGCGACCAGCTGGAGTAGCTATCTTTGTCATGAAGCTGCAACCTCTTTAACTCATAGTGGGGCGGAGGTGGGGGAAGATTTTCGGCAGCAACCTCCTCTACCTCAGGTTCCTCAGCGACCTCAGGTATCTCAGTATCCTCAGGAGGCGTAGAAGGCGTAGCATCAGGATGATCCATGCGCGGAGGTGGCTCAGCAGCAGATCTGGACATAGGAATCTTTGCGCGTAGGTTTCTTCGGAAGCCTCATAATCGCTAACATCAGCAGGAAGCACAGTTCATCAAAAATGGCAGAAGAAATTTGCAGGTAACCCAAAACTCGATGGGGGAAATGGCAAACTAACTTGGGGCATGAGTTTAACTTAACCAACCCAAGTGGAGCACACAAAAAGTCATCAAATTGATTCTAATAGAGCAATGGAGAACAATCGATCATCATGATCAAAATCGAAAACGAGAGCAATCATGGCAAAAACATAAATGAAACAAAACCCATTTTCTCAAACGACATGGAGAATATAATGAAAGTTACAAATCATACATGCAAGCATAATAACGTCTCCAACAACAGATAAAGATGAAAAACTAAACCGAAAGCATGGAGTGTTTGAAACAACCATGAAGAAGAACAAAAGAGAATCGAAGTTCACTTACTTGTGTGAGGAAATCGACCGCTGATAATGGAAAGCTTTTGGGAGTCGATGAAGAAGACCAACAGTTAGAAATAGAGAAAAAGAAGTTTTCTGTGAAAGGGACAGAGATGGAGAGCGACAGTGGGAGAAGAAAAGGGAGTTAATTATTATCCTTCCTTAAATTCCTTCTTATAAGCGGCTGAAAAATAAAAAAATCTAGTTGTCCCGAAATTTAAGGGGCAGTTATTGCATGAAAGGACACATGGGGACCACTTAATCCGTGCGTGCAAAAGTGGCGGCGTTATGGAAGGTTTTTCTTCCAATCCTACTGATTGGTAGAATATGAAAGAAAATGGGCAAACTGTGAATACTAATATTCTCTTGGGCACGTGTCACGTATCTGGCAGTCGTGTGTAAGTAAACGAAATATCCCTGGCAATACACGGGTATCTGAGAAGTAGCAGATCCCTTCCTGATCTACTTTACCTCATCTCGAGGAAGTATACCTCGACGGCTTAGATGGTAAAGTAGATCCTAGCATAGGGAGGTGGCAGCTGTCAAAAGGACATAGGTAGCTGACTTATCTAATCAGCATTTAATGTCGAGAGCCCTTATCTACACGTTTGGTCAAATTGAGATGGCATTGTCTGACCGGCGAAGGCATGCGGTGAACGAAGGTACAAAGGCTGGGGAGTTCACGAGGGAACGTAGGTCAGCTGAGGTGGCAGAGCTCGACTGGAGAAAGCGTGCGGCCAACGAAGGTACCATTTGTACGGAAGATACATTAGGGATGGACCCAAAGACAGCAAAGATGTTTCTGGAGCAGAAGGGGATATAAATACCAAACTCTACTATACCCGAAGGAAGATCTAGTCTTAAGCTTATACCTCTTTAATGTTTAGAACTTAATTATTTACTATATCTTGAGTTCTCTCTATTACTTTGGGAAGCATTTAAGATCTTTGTAACAACCACCACTTAATACAAACAATCACTCATTACCCCGTGGACGTAGACGAAAGTTGAACCACGTAATCTCTTGTGTCTCTTGATAACTTAGTAGCATTTACATTAACTTAGTATTGTTCGTTATTATTGTCTTTATCTTGAGTACCTTTTATTACTTAACCATATCGGTTCAACTGAGATATCATTACTACTTAGTATCAGATTCTCGGAGCTGTATACATTATGTAGACTATGGGAAAAATAGTAGTCACAAAACTGAATCTGAAAGTTCTGACAATCACCATGCACACCGGCGGGCCTACTAATACCCTGGCCAATCGGAATCCTTCTAACTTGCAAGCGGAGCCACTAAACGATTACCCAAAGTGAGTTGGCTGCGCGGGTTACAAAACCCTAATTTATGTTAATGGTAGCACATCACTGTCGCAAAACAATCTTGGCCATCCAACTTCGCCAGCCGAATTGACTGGCCTAGATTCAATCTTAATCAACGGGCAAGGTGCGGATACACTCACCAGCAGCCCGACTATAGCACTGGCCGGTCGAATAGTCTATAGCATGCCGCCAACACCAAAAACCGTTGGCCCAAAATGGGTTGGCCACACGGCTTTTAAAACCTAAATTAAATCAATGGCGGCCATTCATTGCCGCAAATCATCTCGGCCGCCCAACTTCGCCAGTTGAATCGGCCGACCTAACTCCTATTTTAGGCAGCCAACAAAATGTGGCCATGATCACCGGCCACCCCCCTTCCATAAGGAACAATCGGTCACGCCGCGGCCTGCCCATATGGCTCTTAAACGATCGCCCAAAGATAACTGGCCGCGCTTCTTATAGGAGTCTTAAATAAATTAGCGGCAACCAATAACTACCGCAAATCATCTCAGTCATCCAATTTGGATAGCCAATTTAACAGGTCTAGATTTAACTTGGGCCGACCAACAGGATGTCAAAATGGCTACCAACTATCACTCTCCTATAGGGTCCGACCGGCATACCTTTGGCATACATAAATAGCTCCCAGCAGCTTCCTGAAAGTGTCCGGTCATGCTCCTTTTAAGACACTAGGTTCCGCGACCAACCAAGACAGGCTCAATACAACGATGCTTCACATGCATCGATTATTTTGAGTTGCTTGCTTAAAAGCGATGCTTTACATGCATCGAATAAATGCGATATTTTATGAGTATCGGCTTCACAAATAACTTAGTTATTTAACCTTATGGCGTTACGTGCTATTCTTTGCGACAAGTCTCATAACTTGGTGAAAAAACGAGGGTACCCAAATATACCACAATCTTAAACTTTTCCACCTATAAGTCCTTGATAGACGCATTTATGTGTCTATTTTCATCTCTATTGTATATATTATTAGTACCCATTTTTGTACTTATTATGGTGTTTTATGTCTTTGTAGGTATTTTTAGAGAAATAAACTCTTGCGACGAAATTGGCTCGTAAAGTGGTGTTTTACACCCCAGGATAGAGTACTAAAGGCACCCCAGAAATGCACCGGAAGCACCCCAGAAATACACCGGAGGAACCCCGAAAAAATGTTGAAAACACCCCAGAAAAAGTGTTAAAGGCACCCACCAAAATTACTAAAGGCGCCCAAAAAATGGATAAGGTCGCCCCCAAGGCAGCCGAGCTGTTAAAGGCACCCGCGTTTTGGATTCAGGGCACTTCACCCTCATCGTTTGAAAAAGAAAATTTTGGCGGGAATTGTGGATTCAAATTTCCAGTTCCTGCGTACTTGATGCTTGGTATTTTGAGGAAGATTCAGTCGGATTTTCATCTTGCTTCGGATATGTACCAGCCTGTTAGATCACAACAGGGGTGATAAGTGCATTCATTTCAATTAAATCACAGAATCTCAACCAACAGAGGGTGTATTATTCTCGGAATATATTTCTGAGATACTATGGAAGACACTCATTGATTGGAAGATATATTATCCTGGAATGTTATTCTGCATTGACTGAGGGATATTTGACGCGTAAAGAGATAAACAGAACATTTCATGTCACGCAGAGAAAGAAAATAAGAAATTATTCCCGAGAATAATATTTCTTTACTGTGAAGATTTTTAGGAGTAATTGGCGAGATTTGGAGGTGCTTCTGGGTTATAAATAGCTTCTGGGATGTAGAGGAAAGGGGTAGACAGAATTGGGAGCAGTTGGGAGCAGCACAGAATCGAAAAATCGAAGTTGCAGGAAAAACAATTTTTCTGCTGGTGAAGAAGGTACGAAGAACATAAGACCCTTAAAGACCTTCGTTCTTCAACAGTGCCAATGACGGTATTCTTTTATCGTTTTCTGTAACAATCGATCTTGTAACAAATATAAGTGTTACAAAACCCGATTTTATTCATTTTTCTCCCATTTCATCATTTGTGAACCATTTTTGAGCATTAATAAAGATGAATTTTGAGCATGTTTCCATGATAATGATGAGCTAATTCTCGCGTAATCAAGGCACGGAGGAAGCTATTTATGCATGAATAATTGGTAACTATTCTATTTTTCTCTAATTTGTATTTTATAATTCACTCAATCACTACTTTGTAGAATTTTAATTGTTTGCATAATTTTTCCTAATTAGTTGTGATTCAATTAGATAGGTTATGCTTTGGTTAGATAATCTATGCTTAAGGGATACAATTAATGTTTGAGAATATGCTTGATAATTTGTGAATTAAGAAAAAGAGATTTTAAAAATAATTAGAGTTTTGGAATTTTTATCATCATTTATTCATGTATAATAGTGGAATCTAGTGTCTTGGTTATTTTCACTCTAAAAAAAACAAATTTGGATTTAAATTTTCTCTACTTTTAGTTTAAATAAATCTAAATTCAATTGCTTTCACAAGTCTTACGAACTCATTCTTACCACTATAAAAATTCGATCAGTCCTCTTACCGAAAGTGATTGTCTATGGACTGAGTCGAGAAAATACAACGAATCGGTATTCACACTTTGTGTGATCGTCTATGGATACGAGATCGAGACAATACAACAATCAAAGTGTGATTACTTGATAATAGGTTCGGACTTAACCAAACTCTATAGGATCACTATCAAGTAATACGAAGTTAACGTTTGTGTAATTTACTTTAAATTATAATAACAACAATTATAATTACGGAAAACAAAAGTAAATGACACAACAATATTTTGTTAACGAGGAAACCGCAAATGCAGAAAAACCCCAGGACCTAGTCCAGAATTGAATACTCTCAGAATTAAGCCACTATAAAAAATCACACCAACTTCGTATATTTGAGACCAAGCAACTAAACCTATAGTTCATCTAGTTTCTTCAGTATCCATGCGCTTCCGACATTCAATAAGTGCACGCACTGGAACAATTCCTTTGGTTCGTATTTCAAACAGTAAAGGAACAACAAATTTATTTGGTAACAACTCTATTCAATCTCTGTGATATGAGTTAGACAAAGGATCTTCTGTTTAATCCAATAAACTCCTTTGTCGGGTTTAGATCAATCTAAATAACAACTACCAAAGTAGTAGAGATTAGATTATGCAATCAATAATAGGATCTACCAAGATACTAAATACTGATGCCGATCTACGCAACTAATCAATCAAATCTATCAAAGATAAACCGATTATAGTTGGATCCCAGCTGATCAAGTTTTGTGCACACCAAAGATTATGAAACCCAATAAGAAATCTTCTTCGTCGTCAAATCTTCTTAAATCTTCATTAAACACCTGCACACAACAACTTGAATCTCTTGTGATCAATCACGCACAGAACGGAGTTTGTTAACAATGGATTATCACAAGATGTCTTTAGATCTACAAACAGTTCTAAAGATCCCGTCAACACTTCGATCTAGTTTAAGTGAATCTTATATCAGAAGAGAAGATTCTCAAGAATAAACAAACTAGATGCAATCAAAGTTCAACAACAGTTAGTCAATCAAATCAAATCGAAAATTAATAATACTGCAATTATCTAGTTAACCACCAACGGTACTCGTAGAGCTTCTTGATTCCACAGAAGTCTTTAAACGAGCGATCGTAAGAGATTTCGCCTAATTAGGGTAATTTCCTCTCCGAATAGACGGTTCCACCAGTAAAAACACAACAAGGTAGTTTTGCTGGCTCTTACGATAGTTTGCTCGAAATGCAAACTTGGTTATTTATTGACCAAGGAAGTTTGGACACCAAGGAATTTCCAAAACCGAAATATTCTTAAGATATGCAATATATTCCCAAATCGGTTTTCATAATTCCTATAAATGCTCTTTCCAAAAATAACCGAAATCATACTAGAAAATCTCCAATTAGTAAATGCACATTACCAATTTTTATTTTCCAGAGATATGCATTTTAATTGCTGGTGATTAAAAGCATATAAAATTAACAACCTTAATTAAAAGATTCTCAACTTATTTCGGTTCGGGATCTCCTTTAGTTATTAAGGAATATCTTTGAACAATAAAAGATAAGAGTTACTGAACATGTTCGAAGTATGTCGACATCTTAATTCTTTGTAAATCCTTTTTCATATTTACAATCTTGGAACAGATTATACTACACTTCCAAACAAGTTTATAACTGGTTCATCTGATTTCCAAGAACTATGTGATTGATCAAATATCAATACACTAATCATGGTTTTACGGTTCTACCAAACAAAAGGATCGGTTTTACCTTAATATGGTTACTGGGACCGGTTACATCAGTTACTAGTATCGGTTACATCAATTACCAGGACAGGTTACCATATTCTCATGGTATTACTTGTGATCGGTCACACCAGTTACCAGGATCGGTTACACCAATTACCAAGACCGGTTACACCAATTACAAGGATAGATTACACACTCTTTTGTGATCGGTCACACCAATTACTAGGATCAGTTACACCAATTACAAATATCGATCATACCATCTTAGGTGATTACTTAGGATCGGTTACACTAATAAAAGTCATACCAATACATAAGTCAGGCATTGCGACTAGTTTTACCAAGATACATAACAAGTTATGATCGGTTCTACTAACTCACACATATTGGTAATCCAAAGATATGCAATGAATAACAATACCAATAAGCCTAGCGATTTCCCTTTCGATTCATAAAACAAGTTCATGAATGTACTTCCTTTAAACGAATGTAAACATTGTTTCCTAGGACGAAATCTTCACCCATACCCATACACATAATCACAATAGCATTCATACGATTATGTCGATGTCTTATATACGAAGTTCAAAAGATAAGCGTTATACTTCGTATTCTAATTCCTTAACACTATGTCTACTAGAGTATAATCATTCACAGCTTCGCAATTATGTTTTCAATATAGCACGACTTGAAAGATACATTGGGAATGAAACAGTTCAAGTCAAAATATTACTAACCTCAAGAGGAAGGATGATGTCGTCGATGTAGCTTGTTACTTCTTCACATTCTTCAAGTCTTCGAGTAATACTTGTATGTCTCATTATCCTAATCTTTCTAGCCTAACCTATACGAAGTTGTCTCTAGTACATAATCAAGCGACTCTTAAATTGAGTTTTGATTCACTAAAATATGACAACCAAACTTGACATACCAACGCTTGGTGGGTTCAACCGAGCTATGCTCTAACACTTGGCTCATCACACATGACTACCCGCCGCCTTGCTTGCGCATGATTGGTCAGAATAATTAGGCAAGACCCGCTCAGCAACTTGCTACATATTTTCTATAAAATACTCGAGACATCAAACATGTCACAAACTGGGGGATGTTCATCAGGGTATTGGTCTGGCGGTTTACAGTGTGCGGCGTGCAACCCGCTCATTATGAGAAAGTGTCAGGAAAAGCGAACAGTTAGTGGCAGCAGAGAAGTAGTGGGTGTGTACCGACCTGTCTTCCCTCATTGAAAGACCTGGTTTTCAACATTTTCACACGATCCCGCTTCTCCATCACTCAACTACTCCCATTTCCTATGAGATCAGGGTGCGTGCAACTATGACGATATAAATAGGTATTCAACCTATTTCAACCAATAGCGGTTATCAACACAAGTATCCAGAAAAACACCAAGAACTGATAGCTTACATTATGCAAGCCAGTTCCATATTCTGATACAAGTCATAAAACAACCACACCTTCAGAGTTAACCATTCTGATCTCAACACCTTCTTCGGTTCCCTCTCTAAGATCAACCCTTCTCCTTTATTTTGTGACCGAAGCAAGACTGGAATGGTCATTTCTAGGCCAGAATTGTACAGATTGATCTCTCGAATTTAAAGTACTCCCGTGCAGTGCATTTGTTTAGGGTTTAGACTCATTTCTCGGCGGCATACCCAAATTTACCATTTCCAGCAGAATCAGTTTTTACCCCAAAACAACGGGTATATGCATACCATGGTTCCCGGACATGGATTACATATATGCAAGTATGCATACTATGCTTAAATCCATTTTTTCTAAATTCTATTTCAATCATTGAAACTTTCTTAGAGGATGACAATAGTTGTTTTCACTAACTATTAGCATCAAAGTGATTTTCAAGTTATTGAAATAATCAATACGAAACATTCCGAGTTTATATCAAATGACTGTATCACACAAATCATGTAAGATGTTACCAGGCGATTTCCATATGATCATCTTATGACTTTCGTCAAGAGTATAAGATGAACTTGGTTGAAGCGAAAGCTTACCAACACATATTTCGAGAAATATGTAAGCGAGTTAAACTCAGCTCAAAATATCAAATGTGTATAATCGAAGTCTATATAGCTATACGACTTTTGTCTAAAATAGGAGATAAAGTAGATAGACTTTTGAGTGATAGATGAGTTCAAGTCTCCACATACTCCCCTTGGTAGTTCTTCGTTGATGAAGTTCCACAAGCTCCCCTTGGTAGTTCTTCGTCTTCAATCGATGAACGTCGTGAAGTCTAAAGCTCAACTACACTTTCTATCCTAATCCGAGACTTAGCTATAAGTAGACTAGAAATCAAGACTTATAGTTTTGGAAACTAAACTTGACAACAAGCTTGAGATAGCAACGCTTTCGAGTTCGACCGAGCAGTGGTATAACATAAGGAAATAGAATACGTAGTATAATGCTTATCTTTTGAACTTCGTATATATGACATCGACATAATCGTATGAATGCTATTGTGATTATGTGTATGGGTAAAGGTGAAGATTTTATCCTAGGAAATAATGTTTACATTTGTTTAAAGGAAGTACATTCATGAACTTGTTTTATGAATCGAAAGGTAAATCGTTAGGCTTATTGGTATTGTTATTCATTGCATATCTTTGGATTACCAATATGTGTGAGTTAGTAGAACCGATCATAACTTGTTATGTATCTTAGTATAACTAATCACAGTGCCTGACT
Source organism: Papaver atlanticum (assembly GCA_023531105.1). NCBI lineage: Eukaryota > Viridiplantae > Streptophyta > Magnoliopsida > Ranunculales > Papaveraceae > Papaver > Papaver atlanticum. Next base: position 2,516,906 of record JAJJMB010002379.1, on the reverse strand, counting down.
TATGATTTGGTATGACTTTATTAGTGTAACCGATCCTAAGTAATCACCTGAGATGGTATGATCGATATTTGTAATTGGTGTGACCGATCCTAGTAATTGGTGTGATCGATCACAAAATAGTTGTGTAATCGATCCTTGTAATTGGTGTAACGGGTCCTAGTAATTGGGGTAACCGATCCTGGTAATTGGTGTAACCGATCCTAGTGACTTGTGTAACCGATCACAAGTAATACCATGAGTATATGGTAACCGGTCCTGGTAATTGATGTAACCGATCCTTGTAACTGATGTAACCGGTCCTAGTAACCATATTGAGGTAAAACCGATCCTTGTGTTTGGTAAAACCGTAAACCCATGATTAGTGATTTGATAATTGATCAATCACATAGTTGTCTTGGATTACAGATGAATAATTTCTAAACTTGTTTGGAAGTGTGGTATAATCGATTCCAAGATTGTAAATATGAAAGAGGATTTACAAAAGATGTCAACATACTTTGAACACGAACAATAACTCTTATCTTTTATTGTTCAAAGATATTCCTTAATAACTCAAGGAGATCCCGGTCCGAAATAAATTAAGAATCTTTTAACTAAAGATGTTAGTTTTATATGCTTTAATTACCAGCAATTAAATGCATATCTCTAGAAAATAAAAATTGGTAATATGCATTTACTATTAGGAGATTTTTTATTGAGAGATTTCAGAAAATATTGGACAAAGCATTTCAAGGAATTATGAAAACCCATTTGGGCATTTATTGCATATCTTGAGAATGTTCGGTTTTGGAAATTCCTTGGTGTCAAAACATCCTTGGTCTATACCCAAGTTTGCATTTCTAGCAAACTATCTTAAGAGCCAGGAAAACTTCATCTTTTTGTTGTTTCTGGTGGAGCCGTCTATCTGGAGAGAAAAGTACCCTAATTAGGCGAAATCTCTTACGACCGCTCATTTAAAGAATTATGTGGGATCAAGAAGCTCTATGAGTACCATTGGTGGGAAACTAGATAATTACAGTTTATTTTAGTTTTCAATTGATTTGATTGACTAATGGTTACTGAACTTTGATTATATTGCATCTAGTTTGTTTATTCTTGAGAATCTTCTCTTCTGATATAAGATTCACTCAAACTAGATCGAAGTGTTGACGAGATATTTAGAACTATTTGTAGATCTAAAGATATCTTATGATAATCCATTGTTAACAAACTCCGTTCTGTGAATGATTGATCACAAGAGATTCAAGTTTTTGTGTGCAGATGTTTAATGAAGATTTAAGAAAATTTGACGACGAAGAAGATTTCTTATTTGGTTTCATAATCTTTGGTGTGCACAAAACTTGATCGGCTGGGATCCAACTATAATCGGATTTATTCGATTGATTAATTGTGTAAGATCGACATCACCTTATAGTTTCTTGTTGGAATCTATATTGATTGATTGCAAATCTAAACTCTGCTACTTCGGTAGTTGTTGGATAGATTGATCTGACCAGGCAAAGGAGTTTATTTGTTAAACGGAAGAGCCTTTGCATATGACTTGAGATATCTTCATCTGAAAGAATCAAGATAGTTGTTACCAAACAGATTTGTTGTTCCTTTACTGTTTGGAATACGATCCAAAGGAATTGTTCTGGTGCGTCCACTTATTGAATGTCGGAAGCGCAGGGATATTGAAGAAACTAAGTGAACTAGGGGTAGTTGCTTGGTCTCAACTATACGAAGATGGTTAAGATTTTGTATAACGGCTTAATTCTGAGAGTATTCAATTCTGGACTAGGTCCCTGGGTTTTTCTGCATTTGCGGTTTCCTCGTTAACAAAATCTTGCTGTGTCATTTACTTTTCCTTTCCGCAATTATAATTGTTGTTATTATAATTTAAAGTAAATTACACAAACGTTAACTCCGTATTACTTGATAGTAATCCTATAGATTTTGGTTAAGTCCGAACCTATTATCAAGTAATCACACTTTGATTGTTGTATTGTCTCAATCTTGTATCCATAGACGATCACACAAAGTGTGAATACCGATTTGTAGTATTGTCTCGACTTTGTCCATAGACAATCACTTTCTGTAAGAGGACTTATAGGTGGATAATTTAAAGATTGTGGTGTATTTGGGTACCCTCATCTTTTCAATTGGTATCAGAGCAGGCAAACACGAAAAGATCTAACAATCTGTGTTTGGTGCGATCCAACCTATAAGAAATGAGTCTGCGAAAAGGTAAGGCAAAGCCAAAGATAGACTCAGTTAATGTCCCACAAGATTTGGGTAAAACTCTCTATGGGTTTAATTTCATCAAATGTTTAGAAGGGGCTTCTTCCACAAGTTTTACTTGCTCTTCTAAAAATATGTCCTTATGCTCTCAAGAAGAAGTTAAGTTAAGCCTTGTATTCACAATCAATGATTCGGATTCTGAATCACTTCATAATGATAAAGAAGATATTGATTATGTGAATATAAAAACATCTCAGCTAAATGAACTAAGTAAAGAATTTCTCTCATGTGCAACCGAACTCACTCTTGCACCAAAAAGAGAAGGAAAGCTTCTTGAAGACTTATGTCATATGAAAGCTGAAAATGATCAACTCAATCTTGATCTAACCACCCTTAAATCTGATCTAGACTCTCTCAAGTTTGTATCCTCCTCGAAGATTCAATCTCTAGAAGCAAAGCTACGAAAAAGTATTGATCAAGAAAAGAGGACTGAGATCTTGAGAAAAACAGCTATAGACGAATACGGTGCCTTAAAAATCTCGTATGATTCTGATACAAAGACAGTTACAGAACATGTCAATAGGCTGAAAGATGAAATGCATTCATTAATGTCAGAAAATCAGTTGGATACATCCTTCTTGGATAAACCCAATAATTCTGGTTTGATCTTTTCTGCAAAAAGAAAGAAGAATGTCATTAAAGACTCTCAAAAGAAAGTTTCATCTTCTAAAAGTGCATTGATATTCTCAGAAAATTCCAAGATGAACAACTCACATCATAGTTTTTTACATCATCATATGCATCATCACAGACGATGCTATCGTTGTGGAATCAAAGGTCATGTTGTTAAAGATTGTCAACGATTATCTTGTTCAAACTCTGACAAAACCAGTTCTAGTCAAGGATGTAATTTGAAATCTCTTTTAAGAAAAATCTTACATAAGACTGATCTTCTTAGATTAAAGAACTCTGCAAGAGATATTCATCACAGAAAAAAAAAAAAAAAAAAATGAAGACTAGAAACTCTTGGAAGTGGATACCAAAGAAGACTATGGAGCTAAACAGAAAGGAGTATGAAAAATTCTCCAGTTCATCAACACATAAGGTAATACCTAAATATCTTGATGATGGTCATTTCTATGATAAGTTTGGGTTATCCACCAAAAGGAGTAAGATCCTTAAGAGAACAGATAAAGGAAAATTCTCTACTAAGCTTGAAGAAAATAATCTGTTTCGACCAGATACTTAGTATCTTGGCTGAATACACTGTCTCATGAAGTGCTCAAACAATTGTTTGATGAGTTCAGTGTATATTGCATAATAGTTTAAAAACTTGAGAGATCTATGGAAATATTCACAGAAAGGCACTTTCTTAAAACCCTAATATTGAAGAAAAAAATTGGGTTTTCATATTAAAGGAGAATATTTGATTTCCATAATCGATGACCAAGTTTTTGGAAACTATTGGTATATAAAACTTCGGTAATATTTAAGAAAAATTCTTGTATTCCTCCGGAACAAAGAATTATGTACAATACAGATTATCATGCAAAACTTTCTACAAGGGTTTCGGAAAGATGTGCTGAAAAGATGACATGTGATCCTTTTGGACTACATAATTTCAATGGAAACAGAACCGCCTCTTGCATGAATGTGAATCACTCACCCTGTATGATCAATTACGAAAAGGAGTTTCACAAGATGCCACGAACTTGTGATGAAACTAAGTTGGAGGTATTAGTGTTGAAACGTACTCTTGAAAAATCTTTACTTGTTCAAGCTCAGCTTCTCAAGCAACAAGATTTTCTCTCCAAAAGAGTAAACAAAAAAGAACCCAACTTCCACAAGGTTGAGGAATTATTCTTCAATCAAGGATCTCTTCAAGGAATTCGGAGAATCATTCCTATCGAGCGAAAGAGATTCCAAGATCATGAAGGGTTCTGATTTTCAAGAAAATAGACATCAGTTTTTGGTATTATTTCAATTATTGTATAAGGTTTATTTCCGAATAAAACTATCTATTATTAATGAATAAAATTATTTTATAATTTTTTTTGTGATAGTTTTTCTGATTTCCTGTGCTTGAATTCTTTATATTATTGCTATGTGTTTATAGGGTGTCTGATTTCGGTTTTCATAAACTTAATATTCGATCTCATATGATATGAACCCTTATGGTTTGTGTGGCTTTTTGATTTAGCGGGATTAAGTTCTAACCCATGTTGGTAGGATTTATCAAAGGATCATAAGGTGTTCCGATTGAGACTCATATGTAAAAAGTCACAATGTGTTGAATAAATTTGTGTTTACATGAGTTGTGTTTAGCATAAACATATGTGTTTCGGGTTTTCAACTTTTGCTATTGGCACGCATTAGTTAAAACCGATTCAACTTTTCTCTGGTAAAGGTTGCTCTTTGTTGTTGTTCTTTTATTCTTGCGAGAGAATGACAACATAATGGGGGAGAGTTCTAACTTGAAAAGTTGAACTTGTGCTTAATGATATATCTTTCTGGGGAGAAGAGGATGCAGAATCTGAGGTAACGAATTTGTTAGTTAATCGTTTTCCTGTTTAAGAAAAGCATGATTTTATTGCATATATTTTTATTTTTCTTAACAAAATTTTGGTACAATTGATATTTATTCCATGATGTGTGTATGGATGTGTGTGTGACTCAATTGTTTCTGGTTAAGAAAAACTGTGTCAATTTATTTGACTTATTGTTTGATATCTTCTTTATTGTTTGGTATCAAGTGTTTTTGCTTAACGAAATTTCGGTGCAATTGCGGTGCTATAATTTCTATGTTTGTTTCAATTGCTTCCAGTTAAGAGAAATAACTGTGCAAGTCAATTTATTTGGTTTGTATGTATTGTTTATGGCTTAACAAAATACGGGATCATTTGTTTAGTACAATTCGATTTCGGATAAGAGAAACTAAGTTAATTTTGATATTAGTTAGACTTAGCAAATTGAAGAATTCGGTTATTCAAGTCTAATCGAATGCCTTGACAAGAAATACTAGTTAACTAACCTAGTACTTGTCTTGTCTAAAGTGAAAGGTCTAAGTTATTGTCTGAATAATTAGAACCTGATAACATATTGATAAGCACGTAAGTGTGACGCATTTTCACCCATAACTACATTATCTATGACTCATTTTATTTCTAATAAAGTTGTTTTAAGTCTTTTTTAGGGATAAGCTCTTGCGGAAAAATTGGCTCGAAAAGTGGTGTTTTACACCCCAGGATAGAGTACTAAAGGCACCCAAGAAATGCACCGGAAGCACCCCAGAAATACACCGGAGGAACCCCGAAAAATGTTGAAAACACCCCAGAAAAAGTGTTAAAGGCACCCACCAAAATTACTAAAGGCACCCTCAAAATGGATAAGGGCACCTCCAAGGCAGCCGAGATGTTAAAGGCGCCCGTGTTTTGGATCAGGGCACTTCATCCTCTACATTTCAAATTTGAGTTTTTGGCGGGGAAATGGAGCAGTAAACTGGCAGAGTTTAGAATCAAGAATTTGACGTGATTTCATGAGACTCAATGGCTGGGAATTGTTGGGATGATGTGACTGGTCTTAACAAGTCTGGTATGGCTTATTTTGTTGGATAAATTTGTCTAGATTCTCGTGTGGAAGAAGACAGGGTATCTCGGGTTTTGGTTATTCCATTCCGAGTTCTGAGTGTGTAATTGAGAGGTTTTCGTGTACCTGATGCATGTTTGACCACTTCTGGATGTGCTGGGAGTATTTTGGCACGAGAAATCAGCATGAGAAGAAAAGAAAGGGAAGAAAATATTCCCGAGAAGATTTTCATTCACTGCCGAGTAATGGAAGATTATATGGAGTTATGACGCATAATTTTTGTGTCTGAAGGAGTATATAAGGTATGGTGGAGTGGCAGAGAGTGGAGGGAGAGAATAGGGAGACGTTTACAGCATCAAAAAAATCGAGAAAAAAAAGTTACAGGAAGTTGCTGCTTTCTGCTGGTGAAGAAGGTACGAAGAACATAAGACCCTTAAAGACCGTCGTTCTTCAACAGTGCTAGTGACGGTATTCCTTTATCGTTTTCTGTAACAATTGATTTTGTAACAAATATAAGTGTTACAAAACCCGGTTTTTATCATTTTTTTCTCCCATTTCATCATTTGTGAACCATTTTTGAGCATTAATAAAGATAAATTTTGAGCATGTTTCCATGATAATGATGAGCTAATTCTCGCGTAATCAAGGCACGGAGGAAGCTATTGTTGCATGAATAATTGGTAATTATTTTACTTTTCTCTTATTTGCAATTTATAATTCACTCAAATCACTGCTTTGCATAATTTTAATTGTTTGCATAATTTTTCCTAATTAGTTGTGATTCAATTAGATAGGTTATACTTTGGTTAGATAATCTATGCTTAAGGGATACAATTAATGTTTGAGAATATGCTTGATAATTTGTGAATTAAGAAAAAAAGATTTTAAAAATAATTAGAGTTTTGGAATTTTTATCATCATTCATTCATGTGTAATAGTGGAATCTAGTGTCTTGGTTATTTTCAATCTTCAAAAAAAAAAAAA
>JAJJMB010002379.1:2411771-2500331 GCA_023531105.1 Papaver atlanticum | reverse complement strand
AAATCTCTTACGACCGCTCATTTAAAGACTTCTGTGGGATCAAGAAGATCTACGAGTACCGTTGGTGGGAAACTAGATAATTGCAGTGTTATTAGTTTTCGATTTGATTTGATTGACTAATGGTTGTTGAAAATTTGATTGCACCTAGTTTGTTTATTCTTGAGAATCTTCTCTTCTGATATAAGATTCACTCAGACTTGTTATTATAATAACAATTATAATGCGGAAAACAAAATAAAAGACACAACAAGATTTTGTTAACGAGGAAACCGTAAATGCAGAAAAACCCCGAGACCTAGTCCAGTTTTGTATACTCTCAGAAATAAGCTGTTATACAAAGATTACTACCAACTTCGAATAGTTGGGACCAAGTACACTACCCCTAGTTACCTAGTTACCTAGTTTCCTCAGTATCCGTGTGCCTACATACAATCTTCCCAACGCACCTGAATCCTAAGATAGAGTCCATTATCTTAAGTTGCTTTAGCCGCTGTGAAGACTTCAAACACTCAACTCCTTTGGATCGTCTTCCGAAACAGTAAATGACTAACCTATTCGGTAACCACTCTTCCAATCTTAAGAAGTAAATCAGAGATTATGTGTAGAGTTTAACAAAGGCTCTTATGTCTAATCTAATAAACTCCTTTGTTTGGTAAGATCTACCAAGATCTAGATTATCGAGATAACCAGATCTTGGTATACAAACTATCATATTCAGATATTGAAGAATACCACTAAATAATAGTTTTTCGATCTACTACGACTAGTTAATCAATTGTCTATCGAAGACAAACAAGACCTAGTCGGATTCAGACGATCAAGTTTGTGCACGAATTTGAATCACAAAGATACGAAACCAATCATCAATCTTCTTGTCTTCAAATCTTCAATGTCTTCTTATTAAATTTGTACCTGCACAACCAAACTTTATTCCAACTTATGATCGATCACACAAAGAACGAGAGTCTGTTAACAATGGATGATCACAAGTCAACATCCGATCTAAAACAGATCTAAACAATCGTTAATCCCTTGATCTAGTTTGGGTGACCTTATGTCAGAAGAGAAGGCTCTCAAGAATAATCAAACTAGGTGCAATCAAGGTTAAATAATTGTTAGTCAATCAAATCAATAATCAAAAAATAAAATAACAATGCAAATTCTAGTTTCCCACCAATGGTAGTATCTAAACGCTTCTTGATCCACATAAGTCTTTAAACTAGAGGATGTAAGAGATTTCACATAATTAAGAACAAACTTCACTATTTATAAACCAAGGTAGTTTGGACATCAAGGAATTTCCATAACCGAAAATATTCTCAAGATATGTAATAAACACCTATTTTTCGGTTTTGTCTAATTCCAACCAATATCCAACTATCATACCGAAATCCCTTTTGGTTTACAACTCAATATTAGTTAGACACAAGATACTTAAGTAATATATCTGAAAACATTGGGGGTACCAAATTAAATACACCGCCAATTTTTTCTTAGGAAAACTGTATGGAAAAACTTAAACACAATTCCGAAAGTTCAACTTAATGAATCTCAATCAAGGAATAGTATCTAGAGTTGTATCTTTTTTTTTCCGTAAACCTGATTCTCATGTGAGAGTACTTGGGTGATTCCAAAGATCAATTTTCAAGTAATCAATCAAGTCGTATTCAACAAACAAGGATAGAAGTATCTACTTTGATTTTACGTACAACCTGTGATATTTCAATTATAAAAATAAACAATATAATGCGGAAAAGATAAAACACAGACACCAGAAGTTTTGTTAACGAGAAAACCGCAAATGCATAAAACCCACGGGACCTAGTCCATATTGAACACCAAACTGTATTAAGCCGCTACAGACACTAGCCTACTACCAATTAACTTCGGACTGAAATGTAGTTGAGTCCAAATTAAACCCTCACAACAATTCAGTTACAGTCGCGCTCCTTACGCCTCTTGAATCCCAGCAGGACTCTGCACAAACGATTCCCTTAGATGACATCCTTTACAGCCTAAGAGTTGCTTCAACTCAATTGAAGACTTTAAACTAATCTTCCTCCCACAAATAAGCCTATATGTGTGACTTCCTTTTTGATCGTAGATCAAGATGAGAGTGGAAATCAATAGCAATAGAAAAAGTCTAGCTAACCTCAAAATCCGGACTTAGGCTACCCGAAGTGCAGCCTAGATTATTATTCACCTTACAAGTATTAAACTTGTGGAATCAACAAAGTCTAAGATGAAGAGAAATTTGATGATTTCTATCTATATTGTTCAAGTGAGCAGCTCAACAATCGAACAAGATCAGGATACTCGAGCTATCAAGATAAACAATAGCTGGACCTGGCTTCATGAGTCCCTATGAAATCTTTGTAGTCTCTAAACCCTAGAAGAGTTTTAGGAATAGGATGACTCTAGTTTTACAACTAGGACACAACAAAAAACTAGTGTCGGGATTCAAAGATCCTAGTTGCTTGAGGTTCCCCTTTTATAGACATTCAAAGCATATGCTGCTTTAGGTTTAAGCTAAGATAGCTTTGGAACTAAGCAATCAATATCCACCGTTAGATGAATCTTTGAATCTGATTAACATAACAAGATATACACTTAGGTTAGGATGATCTGTGACCGAACCGTGTACAAATACCACGCTCATGAATGGTTAGTCGAAACTAGGCAACTGAACTATATGCTTGAGCATTTTCATATAACACTTAAGACTTAACACGAGTCGCAATCATGTGATCAGATATGTCTATAGTGTTTTTAGAGATTATTCAAATGCTGATTATCTCGGAGAAATAATTTGTGTGCATATGAATTTAAGCGACATGGTAAGTAGGCGTACAAGGTACATATACTTTACCTGTTCGTGAACACTTATGTCATGGTACGTGTACTGGTATGTATACCTTAAGACATAACCGAGTTCCGGAGTTCATATAACTTTTCAGGTATGCGTACTGGTATGGGTACCACTAGAGCATAACCGAGTTCCGGAGTTCACAGAACTTTTATGGTATGCATATTGATATGCGTACCAAAAAGCTATTGTCGACATATCGCTACTCTGATACATGTACTATATACATGCATTACGGCTCCAGACCTATTACAGTTCTCCCAGTTTGTAAGACTTGTATGTATACTGTCTTGTATCCAAGAATAATAGTAGTTCTATATTTCTCTCTAAATCAATTTGAAACCTTCCAAAATAACATCAATGCCACATATAACTGTTTCAAGCTATTTTCGAGCGATAACCTTGAATCACTATTTAGATTATGAATAATGAATTATCCTTAACTGAATTGATCAAGTATGAACAAATTTTCATTAAGCTTAGTCATATATTTCGAGAAGTTCCTTAACTTGGTAATTAGTTTTCGACTCGAAGTTCTTGATATGCTTACGTTAGTCTAATTAGTTACGCGACATCGTCTCATAGATAGAAAGATGAATATAACTTAAGATGTAAGTGGTTCAGTCTTCAGTTACCTTTTTTTGAATAAGTTCTCTAAAAGCTTCGGTTGATCCTCGCCTTCAAACGGTAGAATACAATGATGGCTGTCGTGATGTTCGTTTCTCAACTACATCTTTTATCCTAATCTGAGACTTAACTAATTATAGACTAGAAATAAAGATATAGTTTCGACAACTAAATTTGACAACAAGCTTGAGATAACAACACTTGTTAGTTCGACCGAGCATTGCTCTAACAATCTCTTCCAGAGATATGTTTTACTTGCTGGAAAAATAAAGCATATACATTCGAAAATCTTAAAGAAGATTCTCAAACATTTCGGTTTGGGATCTCACCTTGAGTATCAAGGAATATTTTTGAACAATAAAAGATAAGATTTATACACATGTTCAAATTTCTCACAATGTCGACATCTTGAACTTTCCTATTTTGCAAACCCTACTTTCAAAATCATACAAACCCTAAAGTGTACGTGAGTTTGGAAATAGGTTTTTCCACGAGGATTGGTTCTGCTAGAGATCCCCAATAGGGATCGGTCCTGCTAGAGATCCCCAAAGCATAGGGATCGGTCCTACTATATATCCCCAATAGGAACCAGACCACCTATCCATTGATTTCTTTCAAGTACGAAAAAAGTTCACAAGTCTACTTCCTTAAACTCGTGCAATCAAACATAGTTTTCTAAGCATGAAATCAATCATAAGTCCATTACACAATCTAGTGACAAGTGACAAAGATCATGTCTATGTCGCAATCCCGAAGTTCAAAAGATAAGCGTTATATTTCGTAATTCAATATACCAAAGTTGTAAAACAACTTGTATATTCTTCCTTGACACTTTGATCATAATAAGATGATCAAATCTCTAATACTAGAGTTTCATATATATAACTTCGCAAGTTATGTTTTCAATCTCAACGGAACGTAACATATGAAGAAATGAAAACAAGTTAAGTGTTTTATTACTAACCCCAAGTAGAAGGATAATGTCTTTGTTGATGTCGATAAATCTTCAAAATCTTCAGGTCTTCAGAGTAAAACTTGTATGTTTCAACATTTCTAGACTTCCTAGTCTAACCTAACGAAGTTGACTGTAGTTATTTAATCAAGCGACTTTGAGTTTTGATACTAAAATATGACAACCAATCTTGATATACCAACGTTTGGCGGGTTCAACCAAGCAATGCTCTTATATGGTGCTCTTCTAAAAATGCAAGAGGTCATGGGTTCAAATGTCCCAATACGTAATTTTTCATTCTCTCTTAATAAAAAAAGAGTGGCCTTACTAGGCCGAGTTTGCTAGTGGACCTTACAAAGAAGTGAGCTGAATTAAATAGTCGTTCAGATCGCGAATTCAGATAATTCGCGAATAATCCAAGACTCCATATAAAGATCTTGATAATCTTAGGAATCCATATAAATATCGTGAATCCAGATAATTTGCGAATAATCCGGGGACTCCATATAATGTGCATATAAAGATTGAGATTTTAGCTGGACGACCTTTACAAATTACTAAAGGCTGTTACCAAGTAAAAATTTAGATATTATCTTGGCAGAGCATTGCTTAAACTTATTGGTCTGAATTCATTTAGGAAAACAAATACACTTAAGCTTATTGGTCTGAATTCATCTAGGAAAACAAAATGTACTACCTTAAGAATTAAGTTGATAAATGTCCTATCGATGTTTTGAGGCAGTTATCCGGTAACAAAAAATTACTAACGAATTCAGTTGAGGAATTAAATTAATAAAGGTCTTATCAATGTCTTGAGGCAATTTTCCAGTAACAAAAAATTCCTAACGAGTTGTATCATCACCATCATATGCCATTGTATCATAACCATCATATGTGTTAGAGAACTGCTCGGTCAAACTCGCAAGCGTTGCTATCTCAAGCTTGTTGTCAAGTTTAGTTGCCAAAACTATAAGTCTTGATTTCTAGTCTACTTATAGCTAAGTCTCAGATTAGGATAGAAAGTGTAGTTGAGATTTAGACTTCACGGCATTCATCGATTGAAGACGAAGAACTACTAAGGGAGCTTGTGGAACTTCATCAACAAAAGGTATGTGGAGACTTGAACTCATCTATCACTCAAAAGTCTATCTACTCTATCTCCTATTTGAGACAAAAGTCGTATAGCTATATAGACTTCGATTATACACATTTGATATTTCAAGCTGAGTTTAACTCGCTTACATATTTTTCGAAATATGTGTTGGTAAGATTTCGCTTTAACCAAGATCATCTTATATTCTTGACGAAAGTCAAAAGATGATCATGTGAAAATCGCCCTGTAACATCTTACATGATTTGTGTGAGACAGTCATTTGATGTAGACTCGGAATGTTTCGTATTGATCATTCGATCACTTGAAAATTGCTTCGAAGCTAATAGTTTGTGTGAGACAACTATTGTCGTCTTTTAAGAATGTTTCAATGATTAAAATGGGAGTTTAGAAATAACCATGATTGGATATAGCACAGTATGCGTACTTGTATGCTAATTTGTGCAAGATATTCCAAGTCTGGGAACCATAGTATGCATACCCGTATGCATACTGGTTGGTTTATGAAAGTCCGGGAACTCAGTATGCATACTGGCATGAGTTTCAAGTTCCGGAAATTCAACTGAGTTTTGGAAGGTATGCGTACCCGTTCGCATACTTGAGTAGGTTATGTTCTAAAATCGTTTTTTTCATGAACTAATACATTTATATAATAAGGAATGCAATCTTTTGCAAAACGTGGCTATAATGTTCATGAATTGATTCGAGTGAATCAAAATCGATTTTGCTTCAATTGTGTCTTGTATACTTCTATTAGAATATAAACAATTAAACAACTCCAGAACTAGTTTCATTTGAGTCATTTGAACTAGTTATGGTTAAGATGAATAAGGTTGATATGAAAGTGTTCATATGGATAACTTCGGTTAACTATTGTTGAGCCAACAAGGTGCACACGTTTAGGTACAATTACTCATATCTAAATGAAGTCACTTTTCATTTGTGTGTAACAAGCTAAATTCGATCTAACGGTTGAAAGATATTAGCTTGAGTCTAATCAGGTTTTCATCAAACAATGAATATTGAATGCTTTGTTACCAAGCTAACATTGATTGCAAACCCTGATTTGGAGACTATATAAGGGAGAACTCTAGCAACTGGGAAACCTAATCCCCACACCTCCTGTGTGATACTAGTTGCGACTAGAGTCGATTCTCCTTTAACCTTAGATTTTCTCCAAAACCCTGTAGGTTAACGACTTAAAGACATCATTGGGATTGTGAAGCTAGACCCAACTATTTCTCTGTAGTTGCGTGTTCTAATCTTGTTATTTTATATCGTGATTGAGTACTATCTTCTCTAATATTTGCTCGAGATTTATTCTCCGATAGGCAAGATAAAAAGTAGTCACAAACATCTTTGTCTCATCGTTTGTGGTTCCATAATATCTTGTTTCGCTACCATACGATTAAGATTATTGTGAGGTGATTGATATTACTAGGTTGTTCTTCGGGAATATAAGTCCGGTGTATCAATTGGTTCCTGTTCACCTTGATTTATCAAAAGATGGAACAAAAAACTCTAAGGTATTTCTGTTGGAGACATATTTATCTATTCAATAGACTTTTCTGTGTGAGACAGATTGGTTTATCAAGTCTTCGACTTTGGGTCGTAGCAACTCTTAGTTGTGGGTGAGATCAGCTAAGGGAATCAAGTGCGCATAGTCCTGCTGGGATTCAGAGGTATAAGGAACGCGACTGTACCTTGATCAGTGTGAGATTGGTTAGGGCTAAACTATATTCCAGTCCGAAGTTAACTTGTAGTAGGCTAGTGTCTGTAGCGGCTTAATACAGTATGGTGTTCAAATCTGGACTAGGTCCCGGAGTTTTTATGCTTTTGCGGTTTCCTCGTTAACAAAATTTCTGGTGTATGTGTTATTTCTTTTCCGTATTATATTTGTTTATATAATTGAAATATCACAGGTTATGCGTAGTTCAATCAATTAGATAATCCAACCTTTGGTTGTTGATATAAATTGATTGACACTTGAACATTGGTCTTTGGTACCGTTCAAGTTGTTTCACATAATAATCAGGCTCACGGATTTCTATTTGTTTGATTTGCTGATTACATTGTGAAACAGAGATACAACTCTAGGATATATTTTCATTGATTGAGTCTGACTGTCTAGTTGCTTCTCTTGGAATTATATTGGAGTTTTTCCATACAGATTGCTAAGCGAAATATTGGGTGTGGTTGTTAGACCCCCGCTTTTTCAATATGTCGTTGGTCTCATAGCTATTGAAATATAAGTAGATGAAGATATGTCTTGATTTTGAAATCTGCCCTTTGAGGCTCTGCAAATCGGCGAAAACTGAGTTAACTCAGTTTTTTCTTTCTTTTTAATCTTTTTCCTTTCTGCAAATGATCATTTGCCTTCCATGCTAACTAATCTCTCCATTGTTTTTTTTGTTTAGTATTTGATAGTTTTCTCCCCTTTTTTCTTCAGATGTTTTTTTTTCTTCGTTTTTTTTATCTAGTTTTTTTTCTCTCTTGCCGAATCGGTTTTCCTGTAGGTCTTTCTCTGCTTAGTATGTTCTTATATCTTCTTCTTTTAGTCATATCTATTTAAAACAATGATGTTACAATATCTAATGCATTGTTAATTCTTTTGCAGGGCCAAATCACTATCATGAAAGGCATTCAGTATTGGACTTTTGTCCAATCTCTTCTTCTTCTGACAATGGTGTTGTTGCAGCCTCATGTAGTTACAGCATCGTCTTCTTCTGCAATATTGGAACCTATCAATATGGTAGACCTAAACAGTATGTTCATGCATTATGATTTAGATCATGTGTATGACCGTTTTGATGTTCATAAGATTTTCATTACTAAGTTGAATAAACCGATCCAGATCGATAAAATTCAAAAATTGAATTTTCTAGGAAAAATTTGTCCGCCTATTTTCAAACGTGATTGGTGGACGTGTTGTCATTTTCTGTTCAAGTATCAGTTGACTCAAACAACTTTTAATCCTAGGAAATTTTCTCCTAATCTTCAACGTATTTTATTACCTTTTATCCCTCATCATAGTTATCACAATATAACTATTTTTGGTTCTCACCGATATTCTTTGAACCTTTATAAAAACCAATGCTCATCGTTTTCCAAGTATAATTTTTTTTTGCTGTATTCTTCTCATACAAACCCTAGATCCATGGCTTCCTCATCAAACAACCAAGTTACTGCCATTACCTCGCAAATACAAATGACAAGTATCCGTGATGTATGTGCAAAACAAATAAGGCGTGCAGTTGGTTCTTCAAAAGCAATCTCGGTAGCTACTGAGGAATGAAACAACACTTTCATTGGCAAACTCTACTCTGATGATCCTGTAGAGACTGACACTGTAAGAAATGAGGTTACTCAATTGTGGAAACAATATAGAATAAGACAAGTCAAAGACCTAGATAAAAACATTTTTATTTTCAAGCTTAACTCCATGGAGGATGTAGAAGCAATTCTCAAAAAAGGTCCCTGGAATGTCAAAAAGTTCCATCTGAACCTTAAAAAGTATGACCCCTCTATTGTTGTAAAAGATCAAGTTTTTTCTCACCAAGAATGGAATGTTCAATTTAAAAACCTGCTTCTTGAACATCATTCTTTCCACGTCATTGATGAAGCCCTAGAAGAACTTGGTCCAAAAATATGGACTGAGCCAGAAAATTATAGACCTACTTATGGAAGCATGATAACATCAAGGGTCAAGATCGATCTCAAAAAGCCTCTCTTCAGAGGTGGATGGTGGAATACTGCTGCAGGAGGAGTTACTTGGGTTATATATCATTGGGAAAGGCAGCCTCACAAACTTTGTCAGGATTGCTTTATAGTAGATCATGATGCTGAAGAGTGCCAAAATGTTGTTGAGGATTTAAAAATAAGAAGATATACAAATGAAGAGTACATTGCTCATATCAATGAGCTAGCTTCTGCTTATGGAGTTGAGATTACTTCTGACTTAAACCAAATGATCCAACAAATTTGTGAAGCTATCCAGAGACTTTTAAATGAAGAAAAGGCAGAACAAGATGAAGTTAGAAGAGCTAAGAGATCCAGGAGCAATGAAGAAGAGACAACTCAAACTTTTGTTCCTTGTATTGACTCCCAACATCAGGAAAATATTAAGAACATTAAGAATCATATAACTGTTACTACTAATGAAGATGCTGATGACATGGAACATGATATGGATGAAGAAGGAGAACAACCTGCAAAAGAGTACTTTCATGAAAGTGCGGAGGCTGCTGCACTGGTAATCCCTCACTTAAACTCATTTTCCCATATTTTCTTTTATTCTATCATTTGTATGCTTTCTTTATTTCTGTTCTAAAAATGAAAATCTTGAGTTGGAATTGTCAAGGTTTTTTAGGTAAGAATACTAGAGACCACCTTCATCACCTGAATGCTTTCTATAACCCTGATATCATTTTTATTTCCAAGACCAAGATAAATGATAACAGAACTCTAAAGCTTACTAGCTTCCTAAATATGCCAAACAAATGCTTTGTAGCTTCTATAGGAATTGTTGGGGGTCTAATTCTTTTATGAAAAGATGGGTTTTCTCTAGAAATCCTTGCCCAATCCGATAAAATGATTCATGCAATTGTTAATAATGATCCTAGTAGAGGGGAATGGTTTCTTTCTTGTGTCTATGGCACTCCCTATAGAAATGATCAACCTGCTCAGTGGAAGTTTATTAAAAATTTAAGCAAGACTGTTAACTTAACATCCCATGGGTCATGAGGTGACTTAAATATTACTATTTCTTCTGATGATAGGAATACTTCTACTAGTAATATTACTTCAGCTGAAGTTCTCTCTTTGATTAGGGATTCAGATCTCTTTGACCTCAGTTTTAGTGGTAATCCTTATACCTGGACCAGTAACAAGCATGGAACTGGAAAATTTAAGTCCAGATTAGATAGGGCTTTAATCAATAGTATTTGGTCTATTGTGTTCCCTGACTCTATCTTAACTCATATTTCCCTAAATGGCTCTGATCACTCCCCCGTTTTACTAGATCTTTATAAAACTAATAGAGTTTCTAGTAAGAATTGGAAATTCTTTGCACTGGTTGAAAAATAAAAAACTGCTTTATCAATGAATGTTGCTGGATCTAATGCTTATAACTTAGTTAGCAACTCTCTAACACTAGACATACTCTTTCTTTTATGGAGTAAGTCTACTTTTGGTGATATTCAACACATGACACATCAGTTACAAGAAGACATGGTTAAGCTTCAGTCAACAGATGTGGATGGTAATAATACTGACAATGTCATCAGTATTGAAAAGGAAATTAGTTCCCTTAATGACATCTTAGCCAGCTCAAATAAGCAAAAAGCTAGAGACTTTTTCTATAATGATATGGATAAAAACTCAAAAGATTTTCATATAAGAGCCAGCAGAAGAAGATCAAGAAATAGAATTGATTCACTACTTGCACCAGATGGCACTTGGTGTGCTGACAAAGATTCTCTGGAGAAACTTCTCAAGTCTCACTTTCAGAAGGTCATGACTTCTTCATCTCCTCCAGACATTTACTGGTTTTTGCAGCATATTCCTTCCCGTATTACAGCTGAAGATAATATTATTATAGAAACAATTTCTTCTACTGAAGAAATCCACCAAGCTTTGATGACAATGGATCGATGGACTTCTCCTAGCCGTGATGGTTTCCCTCCAGGTTTCTATCAATCACAATGGGCTTTCTTTGGTGATGATGTGTGTAAAATGATCAAGTCCTTCTTTCATTCTGGATATTTGCTCAAGCAGCTCAATCACACAAGAGTAACACTAATACCCAAGACTCAAGCACATCACAGTCCAGAAGACTATATACCTATTGCCTTGTGCAGTACTGTCTATAAGATTATCTCAAAAATCTTAGCTTTAAGAATGAATAAGCATATCAATAATATCATTTCTCCTCTCCAGACAACTTATGTTCCACGAAGACTTATTTCTGAAAATATATGCCTTATTCAAGAGATTGTCCAAGCAATGAAAAATAAAGAAGGAAGGGAAGGTCATCTAGCTCTTAAAATGGATATGTCTAAAGCCTTTGCCAGGCTTGGATGGAGATTCTTGTTAGATATTCCGTAAAAATTTGGTTTTCGCCAAAAAATTTGTCAGCTAATTTTTGAGTGCATCAGTACTACTCAGCTTGAAGTTCAGTTTAATGGTGCTCCCACTGAAGCTTTTAAACCATCAAGAGGTATCCGCCAAGGTGGCCATTGTCCCCATACTTATTTATACTAGCCATGGAGTATTTCTCAAGATACTTAGATTACTGTGAATCCACTAAACAACTTACTGGTATGAAGATTTCTAGATCTGCCCTAAAGATCAACCATCTATTATTTGCAGATGATTGTATTCTTTTTTGTAAAGCTAATCTCTCACAGGTAAACAAGTTACTTCAGGTCATTGACGAGTTCAGCACATATTCTGGGCAACTAATAAAATTTAGTAAGTCGGTAGTTTTCTTCAGCTCCAACACTAATCCCTCAACTTGTCAAACCCTAAGTGGTATTATGAGAGTTAGAAAACTAAATATCAAAGAAGAACAATACTTGGGCCTTCCCTTCTTTGTTGGGATAAATAAAAGAATTCCATTCTCAGTACTTGTGGATAAGATGGATTACAGGTTCTCTAGGTGGTCTGGCAGCAATATGTGTGAAGCAGCAAGAACAGTTATGATTAAACATGTCTCAAATGCTATTCCCATACATCATATGTCCAGTTTTAAGTTACCCGATTCTACTATTCAGAATATGGAACAATCTCATCAAGGTTTCCGGAGAAACAAAAAAACTAATAGAGGAAGGAATATTATTACTTGGAAAAGAGTTCAAAAACCGAAAGAAGAAGGTAGTCTTGGGTTAAGAGACATGCATACGTTTAACAGAGCTCTTCTGGCAAAATCGGCGTGGAAACTGTGGACTGATACTGAATCTGTTATGTCAAAGTCGCTAAAAGCAAAGTATTTTCCTGATGGAAAATTATTTAATCTTAAGAAGAAAAGTAACACGACGTGGTCGTGGAGAAGTATCAGTTCAGAGCTGCAATTTGTTCACCAACATAGTTGCTTGAGTCTAGGTAATGGTAATAAGATTATTATTTGGAAACATCGCTGGATACCATTATTATCTTCACCCCCTAAGCCGTAACAGGGTTGGACCACTGATCATCTCTTTGTTCATGCCAATCAACTTTTCTCAGAGGATTTAACAACTTGGAATTTAAATATTCTAGAAGAGCTGTTTGATTAGGTTACCATACAGGAGATTCTGCTTATATCTATCCATGTCAATAATGAAGAGGGACTGGTATGGTTGCTAGAGAAGAATGGTATCTTCTCAATCAAGTCCTGTTATAGGAGAATGTGTGAAGATACTCATCTAACAGACTCAGTAGGTCCAAGGTTGCATAAAGTTTACAAAGCTTTATGAAAGCTGCCAATGTTACCCAGAATTCGACAGTTTACTTGGAAGTGTATTTCAGATCTTTTCCCAACTAGAATAGCCCTTAGTGCAGTTATTCCTGGTATGGATATCTCCTGTCCTTTCTGTGAACATGATCTAGAATCACCTGAACACATCATTATGAACTGCAATCTTTCAAAGGTAGTTTGGTTCTCAACATTGGGATGGTCTTCTGGTTACTCAAACAACCTAGCAGATTGGGTTACTAGCTGGTTTGAATCTCTTTACAATAGGCAAATTTCAGAGATGGATTTGATTAAAAGATGCATTGTGGCATGGTGCATCTGGTCGGAGAGATGTGATAAAGTTTTCCAGAACAACAATTCTACACCAGAAAAAATAACAAGAAGATGCAATCTGTTCTTTGAAGAACATTCTTTACAAAACCATCCTATTCCTCCCAGAAACCCTAGAGTGAACAGATCAAATATTCATTGACTACCTCCTCCTTTTAATATGCTTACTATGAATTGTGATGGTTCCTTTAGTAATGTTGATAATACAAAAGGCATTGGTTTAATTATTCAAAATCATACAGGTATCCATCAAGCAGCTAGGTGCATCCACCTAAGGACAACTAGGAATGCAGAACATGCAGAATGTACGAGTCTGTGGGAAGCAATGAAATGGGCCAGAGACATGAAGCTGGAGAACATTCTGTTTGAGCTGGAGTGCAAAGTAGTAGCAGATGCGGTTAATAAAAAATCATTTTTCCATTGATTGAAGACTTTTCAATTTAATTCATGATATTAAGTCAGTTTTTAGTAATCACTCTTATTGGCAATGTCATTATGTGCCAAAAGAGAGAAATAAAGTGGTAGAGGCTCTCTCTAAGTTAGCTAGAGTTGAAAAAATTACTCAATCTTGGTTTAATTCTACCCCTGCGATTATATCTTTATTACAGGAGGATACTAAACATGTACCTGCTTTGTTTCAATGAAATAAATCTTCTTGAGGTCGAGAGTTCGAGCCTCTCTCACCCCATAAAATGCTTCAAAAAAATAAAATAATCATATGCCATTGTCTTTGACTGTGAGAGCAGCCAGACTTCTTCCTTTTCAAGAATTTTCAAGAATTTGAAAAACTACCAGACACCAACCTACTCCTCAACGACCTGTAAAAAAGAGTGTTTAGTGTTTCTTTCTTTTGCCTAATTAACTCTCATTAACTAGTGAAGTAGTTGAGTCAAACAGCGTGGGCTGCTTAAAGATTAGGTCATTTGGGAAAACAAAGCCCAATAAATAGAAAAACGAGAAAAACAGAAGGAATGGGATGATGCACTGACGATGACGAGAGAAAAGAGGAAATAACCAATAAGATAATCCAAAAAACCAATAATCAAACAAATTAGTTTAGATTGTGATAAAGATTAAGATTATCAGTTAGTTAGGTCACTAGTAGAAGTAGAACCACGCAGGAACACCCAAAACAAAATCAAATTCAATTTCAGAGAGGACGAGAGAAAGAGAGATCGAAAAGAGAATATCAGGAGAGAAAAAATGGGTATGATAAGAGCTGCAATTGGAGATGCATTAATAACATTCTTATGGGTGTTCTGTGCATCAACACTAGGGATATTCACATCTATCATCTCAAAATATGTAGGTGTTGATTCTGGTAACAACATCGGTTCAACACTTCTCATCACAACACTATTAGTTTGTGTCTTGGTTTTCATTTTCAATTGGATCGGTGATATCTTGGGTGGTGCTAGTTTTAATCCTACCGGTAGTGCTTCCTTTTATGCTGCTGGTCTTGGTCCTGATAATCTTTTCTCTCTTGCCCTCCGTTTCCCTGCTCAGGTTCTCTATTCTTCACCCACCCACCTACCCCAATTTTTCATTTTTTTGTTGTCTACTTTTGTTTGTGATTTGCTGCTTATTGATGTGAAATTTTGATGTGATTTGTTGGATAGACTTTAGGAGCTATGGGTGGTACACTGGCCATACTAGAGGTTGTTCCTCAAAAGTACAAACATATGCTTGGAGGACCTTCATTGAAAGTTGATGTGCACACTGGAGCTATAGCTGAGGGTGTATTGACCTTCATCATCAGTTTTGCTGTGCTGTTTATTATACTAAGAGGACCTGCCAACAGCCTTCTTAAGACATGGATGCTTTCTATGACTACTGTCGCGTTGGTTGTTGCTGGCTCTGGTTATACAGGTCCATCTATGAATCCTGCCAATGTGAGTTTCCTAACCAAAATGCTTCTTAAATTTGTTAACATCTTTACTCATTTATCATCGTCGTGTTCTCTTGTTCTGCTTGTCTTTGTTTCATATTTATTTGTGACTTTGTGCTTAAGCTTTCTCTCAATCTGACTTCGTAATTGCTTGATGTGTATGGCTAGTTTCAGTTCAAGGTGCATACTGACCTCCCGAACTTGAAAATCCCATCTCGTAAAGCTTTCATAGTTAATAAATAAATATTTCTAGTGATTATCCCAGATTATCTGTTACCTTTGGGTTTCTCTTTTAATTTTGTGCTCTTTTTGGTACATTCTTTCCTTGGTCAAGTCTTTAGCTTTCACTTTAGAAAAGCCAAAATTATGGGATTTGTATTGGAAAGAACTCTCAACAGTGTAAATCAGCATCCTACAGTACAAGGTTCCAGAAAAAAAGGGGGAATATTTACTAGTGCAATGTTAGCTATGTTGTTATACTTTGAGTTGTTTTTCTTTTGGTAAGAGAGGATTATAATTTCCAATTACTTCTGTAAACGTTGTCATTTTCGTCTCTACTAGTTGTTTTTGCATGTTGTATAAGAGTAGAATAGTAGACCAAAATATATGATGAACAAAGAAGAAACCGTGAGAAAGACAGATAGGAGAACATGGAGAATAAAAAATTGGAAGGAGAATAGCAATTAGGGTTCTGAAAAAAAATGCTTATGTTTTTGCATAGATATTCAACACCCACACATTTTCGCTTGCAGCAAAACCACAAGCATTCTTTTTTGGAACCCTAATCATTGTTCTCCTTCCACTTTATTTTTCTCCCTTTCCTCCTATGTCTCTTTCTTTCTCATTATTTCGTCTTCGTTCATCGTATACTTATTCTAATTGTTCATCATATGTTCATGCCCAAGACGTGAAAAGGCAAAAAAGAGCATCAGCTTTGAGTCGCTACAGTGAGCATAAGTTGATTGACTGGAGAGCCTTTCTGTTTAGGTTAAGGTGTCGCTACTTCTTTTAGCAGCATTGTGCATGAGCTCTTATTGAAACTCAGGTAAAGCTAGAAGTTGTATTCTGAGAGGTTAATGGAGGGTCAGTAGTGAACCTATAATGTTTTACTAAAATATTTAGTTAGAGTCAGAGAAAGGCTTAATGTCACAGCTGAAAATGTAGCTATCAACTCAGCCATAAGTGCAGGCTATATGCGCTCTTCTGAAATAGGTGAAGTAGAAGCTAGGGAGTTTCTAAGGTTATTTTAGCAGTCATTACTTGCAAAAAATATGCTGAACTGAAGTTAGAGTTTATTGAATAGCTGAATTGAACACAACAAAAGTGTTGGAGTGTGAATGCAGTGAATAAACTTTGTTCTGCAGTCAATACCAGATCATTTTTGAGCCTGTATACTTCTCTCGAAGCTTTTCTTAGGACTCTGAAAAATCTAAGTGTCTAGTCCTTCAATGCAGTTACACTATTGCATATCACACAAACTCTTATATTCTTCCA
Source organism: Papaver atlanticum (assembly GCA_023531105.1). Classification (NCBI taxonomy): domain Eukaryota; kingdom Viridiplantae; phylum Streptophyta; class Magnoliopsida; order Ranunculales; family Papaveraceae; genus Papaver; species Papaver atlanticum. The sequence goes on along the minus strand of JAJJMB010002379.1, from coordinate 2,483,610 downwards.
CGTGTGTGGTGATTAATCCTGACGATAATACTCCCTCCGTCCCATAAAAAGCGTGTCTTCCAGTTTTCATTTTTGCCTAAAAATTAGGCAAAATTAAAAAAGTGAAAGACCCACTTTTTGTGGGACAGAGGTAGTATTTCTCATGTTAAGCCACTGTTTATTTAATGAATTTTAAAAGTGCTTTCTCATGCACACCGAGTGTCCGCCACAATTGGCCTCGCACTTATACTATTTCCTTGCCAACAATATTTGCAGCCATACACTATACAAGCTGTCATACAGACTGACAAATAAAATCTAAACATAAAAGAAAGTAAAGAAAATCTTTCTAGCATTTCTGAGATAACCACACTTTTTTTTTTTTTGGTAAATCACTAAATTGTATTTTTCGGATGTGTGACGTTTGAGTATTATTGGGCTTTACAGTTAGCGTCATGCCTTTGTTTTCCTCTTAATATTCCATACTACATTCTTTATGAGTTTTATACATAAAAGTCACTGGATAAATGTATTTTGCTCCACCCTTGCTTTGCGCTTTGTACCTTAGGTGGCCCAAAAGTGTCTTAGGCTTGCCCTTAACTCCATATCATTTCTTTGATCTATATACCTCATACAAACTTTTTGACAAGCAAAGTAACCGGAGATGTTCGTAGTTTGCTTTCAAAAGACCCATAGAATTGATTCCTATGTATGATATCTTGAAAACGTGCAGTTAGTGTGGACCTTTGTACGAGTAACTTACTTTAGAAAAAAATGATACAAGTACAACTTACAGAAAAAAGCCTATTACTGCATAAGTTCATAGTTGAAATGCGATTAATGCAACAAACTGTATAGTTGATATGCTAAATTACAAAGGTTGGGGATGATCAGGTTACACCATCCAATTTGATAAAATAGTGCGAGAAGAAGCCAAGAACATAAGCGAATAATTTATGTTGTTTGTTCTTGTTTCATGAGAGTTAAACAATCTATGATGTAGTGTTGCTTTTAAGTAGCTTAACGTTCACCTTCAATTTTGCAGGCCTTTGGCTGGGCATACGTTAGGAACAGCCACAACACATGGGAGCAGTTCTATGTTTACTGGATTTGCCCTTTTGTTGGGGCTATTCTAGCCGCCTGGGTGTTCCGAGTTATTTTCCCACCTCCTCCAGGTAAGCAAAAGAAGGCCTGAAAAAGAGGGACTTGAAAGAGCAGGAGAAAAGAAGCTAGATAGGAAGGACCTTCTGACACTTCTGTTTCATCCATTGTCCAGGCCAGCCTCGAAGGGTGGTATCATTAATAAATTAGATATGTTAATCCTTTTAATTTAAGGTCTGCTATTCGTGTAGTAACTGTAGTTATATATTCAAAAATGACACCTCTTAAACTTGTGAATTATGTGCACAAGTTCGGAGTCGAACATAGTATTTGTTATCTTGGTTAATTAGGTGCTGCAATCAAAGTCTAAGAATTATTGAGTGTATAATAAAAAATTTGGCTGATCGAACTTGTATTTTCATGGGCAGTTGGCTCCGATAGGAGACTTTAACTTCTAATTGAGCTCCACCACCCCCCACCAGCAATAATGCTTAAAATAAAAAAACAATTTGCAGAATCTTCAATAGCCAATAGCAGTAGAGTAGAGTTGCTAATTGGCTCTTTTTGCCCGTTGGGAATGGATACCCGTTGAGCCTAGGGCTGTGCAGGAACCGTCCCGTCCCGTGGAACCGTCCCGGTACCGTCTCGGAACCGCGGTCAGACGGGACAGGTACAAGTACCAAAAACTGGTACCGTGCCTAGAATAGGTACAAGTAACGGTTCTAGGCTATTCTCGTTCCGTCCCGTCCCGTAGTACCGAGCAACAAGTAATAACGTCTAATAATAGTTAGGGTTTTTGAAAACTAATTAGTTTTTGTTCATTTCTATTTAGTTTTTGTTTATTTCTTTAGATGTGAAACTGATTGTAATTTTTTGGTTTTTGATTTTAGGGTTATGGAATTTTTGGTGTGGTTTATAACTTCATTTGAACTTAGAACTTAGAAGATTTTTTGTTTTATTTTCTTTTTTATAATTTTACATACGCTACGGGTAAAGAACCGGTACCGTCCCGTCCCGTACCGAGTTAAACAGGTACAGGTCCCGTCCCGTCCCATATTGCACAGGTACAGGTACAGGTACAAGGTACAGGTACCGGCCATAGGGAGGTACAGGTACTGAGCTAGGCAAAAACCCGTACCATCCCGTCCCATGTGCAGCCCTAGTTGAGCCTCTAGAGTCCTCACGAACCATTTTAGTTTCTCACTTCTCAGGGGGTGTTCTTTAGTTTGACCAACTCCAAGAGGGGGTTTAGCTAAATAGTCAATGTGTTCGGAATGGGGTGTAAAATAATCGTGAAGTGTTTCCATGTCAAAGTGGCAGCCAACTGGCCCATGTGAGCATCTCCTCCCGCCATAATTTTGGCGGTCTTTTTTGATTTTACCGCCAAAATCTTGGCGCCTAAAGAAATTTCCCGCTGAATCTAAGATGCCCTAACTCAATATAAGAAGGGGGCGGCGTTATTCAGAGAGACAACAACCTTTCTGTGATTTCTTCACTGCAATTAATTTATTTAGTTTTAGATCATCAATTGAAGATCAATTTCTTCCAATCTTCGTTTCCCCTAAAAATTTCCCCAATTCCATTTTTTTTTTGTTCCTCTCTGAAATCAAAAATGGTGGTAGCATTAGGTCCGGGAAAGTTCTATGGAAGCAGCTTAGCAAGGCCAAGAATGATGTTGATGAACAGATCAGCAGAAGAAGAAGATATCTACACCAAGGCTAGAGTAGATCCACCATTAGGAGTAATGGATCCATTATTATCTTGGGCTCATGAAGCACACTGGTCTATGGGTGGTCTTAGTTTCAATCGTCTTAAACTTCAAGGAAGGATTGAAGGAAATGTTAAGAAACTCAGATCTCAACAAAAGAAGAAACTCTTGTCGATTAAGAAAAGTCTCGAAAACTCCGATTCTAAGAAGACTACTCCAGTTCGCGTTTCTGATCTACATCACTCATCATCTCCCTCATCCGCTTCTCCTTCACCTTCACCACCACCTGCTCCTGCTGCAACAAAGCGCCGTCGAAGACTTGCTCTCCTTCTAGATGATGATGAAGAAGATGATGTAAATCACATCAACAAATCATCAGATCCAGTCGAAGAAGGTGTTTCTGGGATCAACAGATCAAGTACTCGCCGTCTTTTTGGAGGTGAAAGCAAGCCGAAGAGAGCTAGAAAGCTTGTAGATGATTTTGATAGGGTTGCTTCTTCCGAATCTGAATCATCACCAAATCCGATTCAATCATCACCAAGTCCTGATCGATCATCACCAAATACTAAGAAGAATCAGAGTATTACTAAAGGAGGTCGTACTATATCTTCCCGCACGCGAAATGCTCGTCAAATTTCCCCTGAGAAAGAAGCAGTAGAAGAAGAGACTATTCCAGCCATTGTTACTAGTCCCAGTAAAAAGGTCCAAGACTTGTCTAAGAAGCGGGTATTAAGATCGAAATCCAAAGCAAATGATGTTGCCAATGATGCCAGCAAGAAGAACAGTAAAAACAAGTCCATGGTCACAACATCGCCTCCAGCCAAAAAAGTCAGAACTTCTTCTAGGTTGAGATCTTCACCTGCTATTTGACTTGATTAATTGGGTATAGCTTTTATCATCTTTTCATGTTTTCTTTTTTAGGTTTTCTTCTAAATTATTACAACAATGCTTGTGCTTAGTGTGTAGTTTCAATTCAAAGCATTAGTTAAGTTATCAATGACAAGTAATACAAAATGTTGGTCCTTCTTTAATCGACTCAAGTCTTAATCTGTTGTTGATGCTTATGCGATGTCCCTCTTATAGTCGCTTTCCTAATAAATCATCAGTCAAATGCTTTGGTTTTGATTTTTTTTTTAATCTTAATTGGATAATTAGTCAATGTCTCTTCCATTAGATTGCTTCCATCTCCTTGATGTTGATAACAATTTTTTAAGCTATTTGTTCGTGTTGATCAAAAAGGGTTTTACTTTGAGTTTCACTCTTACTGTGCTACTTCTGAGATTTGAGATGGCATCAGCTGTCAAACCATTCGAGAAGAACGTGTGCCATTTTTCTAACTGGACGCGGCCTCAATGTTTAAGGAAGGAGTCGAATTTGTCAAACTGAAATCTTTTATGGATTCAGTGATCACCATGATCTTTGTTGAGATTCTTTTAGTATTATTGACCTGATTTGATGCTTTTTATGTCCCAAATGTTTTTGACTTGATGACCCAAATTCAAACCTTGGCTGCTTTTCACATCCGGTCAAGTTACATGATTCAACATCGGTGACATCAAGGCTGCCATCGAGGTTACCAAAATTCTGCAGCCATGTTTCAGATTGGTCATCCACATACGGTGAAATTTGAGCTCGTCAAATTTGGGGCATATAGTTTGAAGAGTTGGTATTTTCCATATACTCGTTCTCACGTTTTAGTCCAGCTAATTTTCTCGTATTACCTTTTTGTTTGGCTAATCTGCTTTTATGAGTGACCAACCACATCACAGTGATTGTGACTCGTAACACATTATTGATTCTCTATTGTATCGATAGAAAACTGAACAATCAAACGAGGAAATCGTGCAACAGTAATCTCTCGGCTGTTTGAAACTACATGGGAAATCTCCAATCAAAATCTTCCTCTTTTTTTTTCTTTTTTTTTTCTCTCTTTTTGCTTTTTTAATGTAGAAGTTGGGATGTCCCGATCTCATGGTACATTAGAACATTGTCTCCAATTATTTTATTTTCTTTTTAACAAGAAACTAAAAACATTTAAATACTCCGTCCATTTTTATTTATTTATTTTGGAGAAAAATATTATACTTTTTCAATTTAGACTAACCGACTAAAATGAAAACAAGAAAAAAATAGTATCATTTTTTCTAAAAACGAAAGTAGTGTAAAAGAAATGATTTACAATTCTTTTTTATTTTTGTTATATATTCTAGTATCATTTTTTTTAAAATGGAGGTAGTATAAAAATACAATTTACAGTTCTCTTTTTTTATATATATTACTTGGCACTGAATTTCCCCCCGAGTGGATCGAGCGGCCTAGAGGTGTAAAAAGTGCCGGCCCGGCACACGAAGTCGCGTGCTTCACTTGCCATGTGCTGTGCCAACGATTTAAACGTGTTGTGCCGTGCTGTGCTTTACTAGTCAAAAGCTAGGCACAGCACACGAATAAACGTGTTGTGCCGTGCTGGCACACGTGTTATAAACAATTTGAAATCACTTAATGGTATACATTAAGTCAGACATTATTACGAGAATCTAAATAGGCAACATATCATTTGAAATGATTTCAAGTAAAATCAACAAGTTTATTCAATAAAAAGAAATAGCACATCAAATATAAAATTGGATCATTGTCATGTAAATTAATGTTCTAGTCAAATATAGGTAACGACATTATAACAACGATATTGAAATATATTTTCCAAATATTTAGGTATTATATGCGTTGTTATAAAAATAAGCCAGCATAAAATGTCAAAAACTAGCTAGAATAGTGACTCTTTTGTGAAATATACACAAAATGTGATGTATTATGCCTTGTTATAAGGTGTACTTGTGCATGCTATGACGTGCTTTCTTAACGTGCTGTGCTGGGCTGGGCCATGTGCTTATCTGTGCCGCGTGCTGTGCTACTGTGCCGATTAGGCTAACCCAGCACAGCCCACGAAACTAACGTGCTGGGACGTGTTGGGCTAAATCACGTGCTGGACTGAGCTGGGCTGTGCTCGTGCTGGCACAACCCAGTTTACACCTCTAATCGAGCCTATCCCCTTATATATTTACAAAATTTACATACAGTAAAATTTGTATTTTAGAATATAATTTGGCCATGTAAAATTATTCATAGAGTTTATTTTTACATAGAGGCAATCTCTACAAAGATTAAGCACCAAGATTTTTTATTCATACGATCAAACCACATATGCGATGCGCATGTATGAATTTTTTACTCTTTTAACAACACCAAATTTGATAACAATGATTTTTTTTTCGTAAAATAAAATTTAATACTCCCTCCGTCCCAAATTAATTGACTTATTTGGTTTAAATTTTGTCCCATAAATAATTGAGCTATTTCACTAATCAAGGGGATATCTCTAAAACTATCCTTTTAATTGATTATTGTTACTATAAGAAATATGTATAATTTGATAGTCACGTTTATATTCGTTACGTAGATGTTTTAAAATGTTTTTCAACGGTATAATAAAGTTTACGAAAAACCGTGGTATAGTTTAAGAAATAAGTCATTTCTAAGTTTTACTAGTTATTATCCATAAGGGTATAATGGTAAAAAATACTTAAATATACGCCCCCTTCCTCCTTGCCTTAAGAATTGTGCAAACTACAACTAGCTCAATTAATTTGGGACGGAGGGAGTTTTCTTATTGATACTCATTACGTAGATAATTCAAAGAGCTTTTTAAATATATTAATTTTACAAAAATCTGATGTGTATTTTGAAACCCGGCCAAATTGGGGTATACCCAGATTAATTGGGGTATACCAATTTTAAACCCATCCAAGGTAGTGTGTTAAGGGGTGTCTAAAAGATGCTAAAAGACCAAATTGTCCTTACTATTTTCAGGCAAATTTAAACCCTGCCGACTAAAACCTAAAACCTATCAAAAAAAATATTCAAAATCTCTTTAAGATTGGGTATGATTTCAAAATCTCTACAAATAAAAAATAAAAAATAAAAAATAATAATAATAAAACAAAAAAAAAGCATACGGGTTTTGAGATTGGGTACAAAATCATACCCAATCTCAAATCCTTTATGATTCAACATTTTTACCAAAAGTCGGCAGGGTATCCATTTGTCGACCTTGCCGACTAATACTAGTCGGCAGCTTCCTAGGTTGAATATCGTGACGACTTTTCATCTCTGAAATTAGCATTTACAGGGTCGTCACGGTATTCATCCTTGTACCTTGCCGACTATAGTTTAGTCGGCAGGTTATGAAATTAATACCTTGCTGACTAATCATGCATTTGTAACACCTTTCTCTGTATGTCGAAAATCGTATAGTCGGCATGGTATTTTTTTGTCGACCTTGCCGGCTATAAGTTAGCCGACAAGGTAGGAAATCAATAAAATGCCGACTATGGAGACATTTACAACAGTTTCATGTGTGTCAAAAATAATAAAGTCGGTATTGTTTTTTAGAAACAAGCATGCCGGCCAACTTTAGTCGGCATGGTCTTCATTCGTCGACCTTACCGACTTTTCATACTTTCAGAACTGAAAGTGTTGACTTCTTCTCTAATTTTGAGTATGATTTCATACAACAGCTTTGCAATCCCCTTTTTAGAAGTGTTTGGGTAGTGTGCTTTCATTTCAGTTGATAAAAATATCTTCAAAACAATAAAAAATCATCAAAAATCTTCCCACATAAGTTCAATCAAACACAAAATTTCATAACTTAAATTCATAAGTTTTAATCTACTCAATTAATTAATTTAAACTCAATTAATTAACCTAATCAGATTTTTTTAGTGTTAATTAAACAAGAGTATATTAGCCATTTAGAAAATACATGGTTAAGGGGTGGCCTGTTTTACTTCTAAATGACATGGGTTTTGTCTCATTAGGTATACCCCAATTAATCTGGGTATACCCCAATTAAGCCAGGTTTTGAAAGATATCAAATTTTTAAGAAAATTGATATATTTTTTAAACAACGGCATTTTTGTGAATATGTAAATATATAAAATTGAATATGTAAATATTGATTTATTGTACATTTTTACCTTGAATATATGTGAAGTGGTAGTTGATATTGAATGTCATATTAGTAATATCAGGGTGACACCAAGCTATTTTGTCTTTTTGTGACCAACCAAAAAAGGGTCTTTTCTTTATTATGGTATATATAAAGATAAACATACAGAGTATTTCTTTTTTCTTTTTTTTTCTTCTAATTTTCTTATATAGAAATTTTACTGTATTCGACCCCACACTTCAGATCCTATCCACATGGAAAGGGGATTAACACCAGAGCCAACACATAATTTGCGGTTGGGAGACTTGAAGTTCCGACCCTGTTCCAACTTCATAGATACCAGCAATATACATGATGACAATTTTCGCGCAAAATTTATCAGAATTTTGGTTGAACGATGTGCCACGATTAACCATACTGCAAACTTGGGGAATCATATAATCATTCATAAAATCAGTAATAATATCTTCCTGATGAGTACTGGTAGTGGCTATAAGGGATAAAGATGTTTTAGGTTCTTCATCAAATTTCATTGCATATCTAGTTGTGTTTTGTGAGTCTAATTGTTTTTCTTGAAAAACCTTAAAGCACATTTCCTTCCATAATACACCAAGTTGCAGTAAGTACATTTATGAGATGGTCACTGAATTGGCTAGAAGTTAACCGTTTATGAACCCAATTATGAATATCAATGTTAGAATTTATATCATGTAAGATGTAAGATATTATAACCAGATGGGATGACAAACCAAACAGACTTGGAGAAAGAATAATTCAAAATAACATGTCCAGTATTTTCTAAACAATCAGAGTCACACATTTTGCATATAACATCCTAGTTATGAACAAACCTAGCAAGTTTGATCTTAGCAGGAAGAATGTTTTCAACACATTTGCAGGGGGAAAGTTGTATTTTAGGGAGAATTGGAGCATTCCAGATAGCCTTATAGGTAAGAGGATGAGGATTTTATTGAGAATTATGAGAATTTCATTGACTAAAAGTCTGTATGCAGACTTAACAATAAAATTACTTGTTTTAGTATACGACCACATTAGTTTATCTCTACCAGTGATAGGAATTCCCATATTAGTGATTTTTAGACTGTTCTCATTGGTGAAGAAGGCTTGAACCAAGGAAACTTTCTGACTCCTAGTTTTCAGGTCAGTGGGGTCAGTTATACTATAGTTAGAATTATGATAAGAAACATATAGGATTAGAGGCATTTACACTGCGACAATTCTTACTGTCACAATGAACATGAAGTTTAATGATATCTGGACCAGTACAGATGCTAGGCCAAACTCACGACATGTCCCTAGGTTTTTGATAATACAATGGATGATAATTATTAAAATATTTGCACTTAATGGTAGAAACCTATAACTCATCGGGAGAGGGTATAAGATCCAGAGTTATTTTAGACAACAATGCAATATTGATTTTTTTTTTCTTCAATATTTCTAAATCCAAGACCACCTTGCATCTTATGGGAACAAACTTTGTCCCATTGTTTGAAATAAAATCCTTTATGGGTTTTTTCCCTCATCAGAACTCTCTTTGAGGCATCTCCATTTACTGAATAATGGTATCAGGTAGGAGAAAAGAATTCATATGATAGTTAGAAGAAGTTTTAAGGACATGCTGAACTAGTGTTGATCTACCTGATTGTGCTAGTTGTTTACCTTTGCATTTGGACATTTTATTAACAAAGTGGACCAAATGAGACATAGATTAAGTTCTATTCATTTTCAGAAAAGGGGGAATCCCAAGGTATTATTCATTAAGCTCAATTTTTCTAACATTCATAACCCTAATAAGAGAAACACGGTGTTCCGGATTAACAGTTTTACTGAAAAGCATCCAAACTTCAAAAAACTAACCATTTGACAAGAGCTATGACTAAAATATTTGTTGAAAGACATAAGATTGCTAGACTCAGTATGAGTATCTTTGAAAATAGGAGACAATCATCTACAAAAAGAAAATGAGTGATACTAGGGGCTTCCTTAGTGACTTTTATGCCATGAATGAGATGGGATTACTCGACATGTAAGAAAGGGACTCCACGCAGATAATGAATCACCTTCACTTAAACTTCTAGTTGTTTTAAATGAAGTGCAAGGAGACCCATTTAGAATAATATAACTATTAATGGTGCTAATACATTGGTGTATGAGTTTATACCTAAACTCATAAAACCAAATATGTTGGGAATATTAATAAGAAATGATCATTTAAAAGCCTTAACCATGTCAAGTTTAAGATCCATGATCCCACATTTATTTTTTTTCCCTTTTCATAGTATGAACCAGCTCATGAGAAATAACCACATTATTCTGTACATTTTTATTAGGAACATAAGCAGCTTGGAAGGTTAAGATAATTTTGCACAACAGAGATTTCATCATATTCAAAATAATTTTGGAGATTTCATAGTTTGAATTATATAGAGATATTGGTAAAGTCTACAAGAGTTTTGCATGACTTTTCACTTTAGGAATGGCGAGAACCCATCAGAGCCAGGGGCAGTCCATGCGGCAATTTGTTTAATAGTGTTTCTAAACTATCAAAGACAAATGAAACTCAATAACTTATCATTGTCCGTTTTAGTGACACAACAACTGATGCAGTTAAAAAACTATCATTTAGGAAAAAATTAGTGGTAGTTGAAATGAAACTAAAGAAGATCTCTATTCTCATCAGACCATTGCCATGAGCAATATTTTAAAGAGTTTATATGATTAATTAGAACTACTATTCACATTAGTGTATTAGTAGAAAGTATTTTGTAAAACTTTTAGTATGATTCACTCTAGATTTCTGAGCATAAAAGTCTTCTTTAGTTTTTCGAACAAGCTCAAGATCTTGTTCAACTTTCTTTATGGATTAAATATTCCGGATAATATAACGTTGACTATTCATATATTAAAGTTGAACAGTTAGAGTCTTGACTTTATGATCAAGATTCCCCTAATGAGAAATATTACATTTGTTGAGTTCATATTTGACATTTCTAAGTATATTTACCACTCTAAAATTAGGGGAACGTCTGACATTAGTAGAATAATCATCCCTTATAGCCTCATGATAGATGCGATCTTTACACCTACACTTACAATATTTATAGGGATTTTACCTTGATGAGAATTAGTATTAGTCACCAAAATAATAGGTAAACGGTCAGAGCCAATAGTATCAACATGGAACATCTTAGAGTGAGCATAGTGATTTAACCAAAGACCATCCACTAAAGCCTATCAAGTCTAGCTTGGTGAACCGAGATCCTATATATTTTAAGTCACTTATATCATAAGAGTCAATGACATGATGGATTGCATGGAACTCTAAGATAATTGGCCTAGTGTTTGTAGCTCTCTAACGAAAAAACCTAGTGACATTTAAGTCACCCATGTATACACTGGAAGATCATCTCTAAGACCAATTTGACCGATAAAGTTTCATTATCGTGGTTTCTCATTATAGTATGTGGAACCATATAGAAAAGTTGTTAAGACCCCAGGCTTGTTGGGATCAGAAAATATTATGGTGTTGACCATTTTATCCATGGATTGGACAATATATAAAGTAAAACCACTCTTCCACACAAGAGCAATACCATCTGAGAGACCTACAGAAGAACATACCCAAATGTTATGATATTTTAATCTCCTCATGTATTGCCTTATTTTGGTGGAATTATTCTTGGTATCACAAAGACAGATAACATCCGAAATTTGACTTATAATGAGATTCCACATAGCAATTCTAGTTGCAGGGTTTTCGAAGCCCTGGAAATTCCATGATAAGATTCTTGGTGAGATGAAATTAAGATTTATAGCTGATGAGAATAAGAGCTAGTTTTGATGTGGTTGCAACTAATACTAGAGAACAGTTTTTATACTTGGTGAGACAAAAATAACAAAACAAAAGATAAATATGCAAATGATCAAAAATCCCGATGAACCTAAAATGAGAATGATGTGTAACAATTATATATGAAAGAGGGACAAAATTAAAAATTCCAAGGTATAGTAAATGTTAGAGCACTTCTCGGTCTAACTCGCAAGCGTTGCTATCTCAAGCTCGTTTGTCAAGTGTAGTTGTCAAAACTATAAGTCTTGATTTCTAGTCTACTTATAGCTATGTCTCGGATTAGGATAGAATGTGTAGTTGATCTTTAGACTTCACGGCATTCATCGATTGAAGACGAAGAACTACTAAGGGGAGCTTGTGGAACTTCATCAACAAAAGGTATGTGGAGACTTGAACTCATCTATCACTCAGAAGTCTATTTCTATTCTATCTCCTATTGATACAAAAGTCGTATAGCTATATAGACTTTACTTTATACACATTTGATATTTCGAGCTGAGTTTAACTGGCTTACATATTCCTCGAATATGTGTTGGTAAGCTTTCGCTTTAACCAAGTTCATCTTTTATTCTTGACGAAAGTCGAAAGATGATCATGTGAAAATCACATGGTAACATCTTACATGATTTGTGTGAGACAGTCATTTGATGTAGACTCAGAATGTTTCGTATTGATCATTTGATCACTTGAAAATTTCTTTGAAGCTAATAGTGTATGTGAGACAGCTATTCTCATCTTCTAAGAATGTTTCAATGATTGAAATGGGAGTTTAGAACAATTAACCTTTGATTGGATATATCATAGTATGCTTACTTGTATGCTAACTGTTGCAAATGTATTCCAAGCCCGGGAAGTGAGTATGCATACCCGTATGCGTACTAATTCAACAGTTGAAGTCCGGGAACTATAGTATGCATACCGTATGCGTAATGGTTTCAACTGAGTTCGGTCATGAACGACAGTATGTGTACCCGTTTGCATATTGGCGAACAAGACCAGGTCCGGAAACTTAGGTATGCGTACCCATTTGCATACCTGAGTGGGTTAAGTTTTAAAATCGATTATGTATGTTTACATATTCATGAAAAAAAATACATTTGTATAATAAGGAATGCAATCTTTGCACACCGTGGCTATAATGTTCATGAATCGATTCGAGTGAATCAAAACCGATTTTGCTTCAATTGTGTCTTGTATACTTCTATGATTGAACAACTCTATAACTAGTTTCATTTGAGTCATTTGAACTAGTTGTGATTAAGATGAACAAGGTTGATATGAAAGTGTTCATATGGCTAACTTCGGTTAACTGTTATTGAGCCAACTCAATATACACGTTTAGGTACTGTTACCCATATCTAAATAAAAGTATATTTCATTTGTGTGTAACAAGCTAAGTTCAATCTAACGGTTGAAAGATATTAGCTTGAATCTTAAATCAGGTTTTATCTAATGGTTAATATTGAATGCTTTGTTACCAAGGTAACATTGATTGAAACCATGATTTGACTAGAGTCGATTCTCCTTTAACCTAGGTTGTTTTTTTTTAAACCGTTATAGGTTAACGACTTAAAGACTTCATTGGGATTCTGAAGCCAGACTCAACTATTTTCTCTGTAGTTGTGTGCTCTGATCTTACTTTGTTCTATCGTATTGAGTACTATCTTCTCTAAGATTTGCTCGAGATTTAATCTCCGACAGGTAAGATAAAAAGTAATCACAAAGCTCTTCGTCTCATTCTTTGTGATTCCACAATATCTTGTTCCGCTACCATACGGTTAAGATTATTGTGAGGTGATTGATATTACTAGGTTGTTCTTCGGGAATATAAGACCGGTGTATCAATTGGTTCCTGTTCACCTTGATTTATCAAAAGACGGTACAAAAACTCGTAGGTATTTCTGTGAGAGACAGATTTATCTATTCAATAGACTTTTTTGTGTGAGACAAATTTGTTTATCAAGTCTTCGACTTTGGGTCGTAGCAACTCTTAGTTGTGGGTGAGATCAGCTAAGGAAATCAAGTGCGTAGAGTCCTTCTGGGATTCAGAGGCGTAAGGAACGCGACTGTACCTTAATCAGTGTGAGATTGGTTAGGGATCAACTATATTCTAGTCCGAAGTTAACTTGTAGTAGGCTAGAGTCTGTAGCGGATTAATACAACGTGATGTTCAAATATGGACTAGGTCCCGTGGTTTTTATGCATTTGCGGTTTCATCATTAACGAAATTTCTGGTGTCTGTATTATTTCTTTTTCGCATTATATTTTCATTATAATTGAAATATCACAGGTTGTGCGTAGTTCAATCAATTAGATAATCCAACCTTTGGTTGTTGATATAAATTGATTGACACTTGAACATTGGTCTTTGGTACCGTTCAAGTTGTTTCTCATATTAATCATGCTCGCGGATTTCTATATGTTTGATTTGCTGATTACATTGAGAAACAGAGATATAACTCTTGGATGTATTTTCATTGATTGAGTCTAACTATCTAGTTGATTCCTTGGAAATATATTAGAGTTAGTCCATACAAATTGCCGAAACGAAATATTGGGTGTGTTTGTTAGACCCCCCCGCTTTTTCAATTGGTATTAGAGTAGGAAAACACGTTTAAGGCCTCATAAGTGTGTGTTTGTAGCAATCTGACTCTATGGATAGTAAAGTCTCTATAAACGCTTCACCAGAATTAGATCTACTCAACTCCGATTGTGTTCTAGAAACCATCGATGAGGTTGAGTGCCTTGATCTAGAAAAAATCATCAAAAGTCTTTGTCGAGAAAAACAGCTATTGATAAAGAAAATTGATGGTCTTCATTGCGAAATTTATATCAAAAACTCCGATCTTCGAGAACGTTCTGAAGAGCTAGTTAATCTCCAGAAGAAGTTGGATTAACAAATTCGGATCAATTCTGATTTTGTTGCAGATATTGCGAATTATAAGGATTTGAAGTCTGTCAAAGTTTCTTCAACGGATATGAAAAACTCCTTTAATTCTTCCTTGAAGAATTGTCGAAAGTCAGGAGATAAGCGAGGTTTATTCTTTGTGAAACCTGATGCGACTCAGAACCTCTCTGATGAGTTTAATGATGTTGGTTTATGTATGTTTTGTGGTTCTCATGATTATTTTCAACATACATGTACGTCTTTCAAGAAAAGTTTAAAGGTTGCTAGTGATCTTCATAAGAAACCTGAACAACTGTTTTCTTCTCTCAAAAGGTGTACAAATCTAACAAGAAAACCCAATCGGGCTAGTAGCGTTAGTATGGGAATTTTTGCTCTAAAATCAACATCACCCTTTCAGTGGTTCCTTGATAGTGGATGTAGCCGAAACATGACTGGAGATCTTTCGTGGTTTGTGAATTCAAACGACATTGAAGGAGGACCTGTAACATTCGGAGATGGGAGTTGTTGCTACATAAGCAAGAAGGGGACGATCAAACTTCCTGGTGTTCCTGAAATCCATGATGTTGTATATGTTAAAGGTATGACTGCTAATCTTCTTTCTGTTAGTCAAATTTGTGACAAAGGCCATAAAGTTGTCTTAAATGCGAATGGATGTGACATTGTAGACAAAACTGGAAAAGTAATTTTTCAGGAACTCGTGGTAAAAATAAATGTTATTTCTTAGATACTCAGTTCAGCAATTGTTGCAATTTGACTAAGGTGGAATCTACTCATCTTTGGCATGAACGTTTTGGTCACATCAATTATCGCCTTCTAACTAAGATCATTAATAAAGAACTTGTTAGAGGTGTTCCCAAAATCAATGCTAAGATTGAGGGTGTCTGTGGTGCCTGTCAAAAGGGTAAACAAACGAAAGTTTCACATAAATCATCTTGAGATATTCTCACTAAAGCTCCGCTTGATTTGATTCATATGGATCTCTTCGGCCTTATTCAACAACCTACTGTTGCTGGGAAGAAGTATGCTTTAGTTATGGTAGATGATTACACCAGATTCACTTAGGTGGCATTTTTAGCTCATAAGAATGAAACCCTTGGTGAATTCAAGATTATTGTTAATAGAATCCAGAATGAACAAGGTCGCAAACTAAAGAAAATTAGAAGCGACCGTGGAACCGAATTCAAAGACACTAAGGTGTTTGAATTTTATGACAAACTGGGGATTATTCAACAATACTCACCACCCATTACTCCACAAGCAAATGGAGTTGCAGAAAGGAAGAATATGAACATTCAGAAAATGGCAACGGTAATGCTCCATAACAAAAACTTACCGTTAAAGTTTTGGGGAGAAGATGTTTTACGGCATGCTATTTGATCAACCGTGTCTACCTACGGTCAAAAACCCTAAATACTCCTTATGAGTTGTGGTACGGTAAGAAGCCCAACCTACACTATCTTAGAGTGTTTGGAAGTAAGTGCTACATTCTGAAAGATCGAGAACAGAAAGGGAAATTTGATTTTAAAAGCGATGAAGGTATCTTTCTTGTCTATGCATCTGATAGTCGTGGTTTTCGAGTACTTAATCTCAGAACCCAAGTTATGATGGAATCTTCAAATGTCATCATCGATGATCTGAGAAATTTTCGTCATGATAGCTCGCTTGTTGAATTGCCTCAAACCGAGACAATTGAGAAAGTCAAGGAAATTCCAGAATCAGTAGAAGTTGTTCAAACTGTTACCGATCCTGACATTTCTAGTGACGAGGAGAAAATCCCTAATCATGTTATTCCTGTTGAACAAGAACGTGCTCCTCCACGACACCTCTGGGTTCAAAGGAATCATGATACTAACATTATTATTGTAGGAAAGGATTCTACAGCTAAGACGAAAGGACAAGTTCAAAATATTTGCAATTTTGGTTGTTATCTATCGCAAGTAGAACCGAGAAATATTGATGAAGCTCTTAGCGATCCCTTTTGGGTGAATGCAATGCATGAAGAGTTAAATCAATTTCAAAGACAAGATGTATGAGAGCTCGTACCTTGTCCCCCCAATATCAATATTGTTGGTACCAAATGGATATTCAAGAACAAGTCTGATAAATTTGGCACCATTGTCAGAAATAAAGCCAGACTTGTCTCTCAGGGATATTCACAGATTAAAGGTATTGAATTTGACGAAACCTTTGCTCCTGTGGCACGCCTTGAGTTCATTCGTTTGTTATTACCTCATGCTTGTTTTCTTAAGGTTAAGATGTTTCAAATGGAAATAAAATCCGCGTTCCTAAACGGAAATTTAAAGAAAGAGGTCTATGTCGCTCAACCTAAGGGATTTGAAAATCCTGAATTCCCAGATCATTTCCTTAAGCTCAAAAAGGCATTATATGGGTTAAAACAAGCACCTCGTGCCCGGTTCGAAAAACTAACTACTTCTCTTCTTAGGAAAGGTTTTTTGAGAGGTGGAGCTGATAAAACATTGTTTACCAAATGGAGTGGGAAAGATGTTATCATTGCTCAAGTTTATGTAGATGATATCATCTATGGATCAACATCTGAGAAACTTGCAAAAGATTTTCAAGTATCTCTTGGTAAGGAGTTTGAAATAAGCAATGTTGGTGAATTAAAATTATTTTTAGGATTATTGATTCAATAACATAAGGATGGAATTTACTTATCTCAAGAAAAATATGCTAAGGATCTTGTGACAAGGTTCGGTCTTGATAAGTCAACTCCAAAACTGACTCATATGCCCACCACTGGTAAACTACATCCAGGTGAGAAATGAGTAAATGTGGATCAAAAACTTTATCGATCTATCATTGGAAGCCTTTTATATCTTACATCCACTAGACCTGATATTGCTTTTAGTTTAGGTTGTTGTGCTAGATTTCAGGCTAATCCAAAGGAATCTCATCTTGCAGCTGCAAAGAGGATCATGCGATATATCCAACATACTATCGGGTATGGTCTATCTTATACTTTTGATACTAACATTGATCTTACTGCCTACTCAGATGCAGATTGGACAGGATGTGTGGAAGACAGAAAAGGTACTTCAGGGGGATTTTACTATGTTGGGTTAAATCTTGTAGCATGGCATAGCAAGAAACAAAACTCGCAATCCCTGTCTATATGCGAAGCAGAATACATTGTTGCAGGTTCGTGTTGTACTCAACTGATTATGGAATTGACATTGGTGTAATGAAGATCTTTTATGACAACTCAAGTGCAATTCGCATCACTGAGAATCCTGTTGAGCACTCAAGAACTAAGCACATTGACATAAGGTATCATTTTATTAGAGATCTCTCTGAAAATGGTATTATTAACATGGAATTTGTGCCTTCCGAACAACAACTGGCTGATATTCTCACCAAACCTTTAGATACTGCAACGTTTCAACACTTAAGGAAGTCTATTGGTGTTGTTTTGGTTCATTAGTATTCTAGCCTTTTGCCCCAGGACTTATCTATATCTATTAGGAAATCAAGGCTTAGAACTCCAGTGTAGCGTTGTTTCAATTCCGCATTTGTTTCTACGTAGATAAAGTTCTGTTAGGTATCAAAGTATACAAATAAATCCTTCTTTTCTTGTAAAAGTAAGGTCGCTCTTGTTGTTCTTTCGGGAATGACATTTTATGGGGGAGAGTTCTTAATTGAACTTGTGCTTAATTGCCAAATCTTTATGGGGAGTACGGATGTGGAATATTGTAGGAGTTATCTTGTATCTTTATAAACTCCTTGATGAATACACTAAGTTTCGACTATGTGAAATCATCGAAACAAAGTTGATATGTTCTCTTTTAGTCATGAAGTATATCTATGAGAATTTCATTATGATCCCGCTAGTTTTCATACCTTTTCCAATTTATATTGACAAAAAGGGGGAGAATTATTGTGTAGTTTACACAACAATGGTTTACGGATCATTATGTAAGGGGGAGTGGTTATCATTTCGAGATGAAGTATTGACTAAGGGGGAGTGATACATATAACCGTAGTATTTTTGTCAAAGTTGTGATACAATTGAACTTTGATGCTGTGTAATAATACTATGACACTGTATAACAATAAGAAAACAATCTTGTGAAATTATTGTTATGGCTACGGATCTTCAACAACTATGATGCTGAGTTGAACACATTCAGAATCACTGGAGTACTTGGAAGTGACGAAGATTTCGAGTAATTTTGAAGAACCAAGGAAATCAAGCATTTGGATGAGAAGCTACAAAGTTTATTTATTTTGTAATCCATATGTATTGATAGTTTTGTCACTAAAATTGACAAAGGGGGAGATTGTTAGAGCACTTCTCGGTCGATCTCGCAAGCGTTGCTATCTCAAGCTTGTTTGTCAAGTTTAGTTGTCAAAACTATAAGTCTTGATTTCTAGTCTACTTATAGCTATGTCTCGGATTAGGATAGAATGTGTAGTTGAGCTTTAGACTTCACGACATTCATCGATTGAAGACGAAGAACTACTAAGGGGAGCTTGTGGAACTTCATCAACAAAAGGTATGTGGAGACTTGAACTCATCTATCATTCAGAAGTTTATTTCTATTCTATCTCCTATTTGAGACAAAAGTCGTATAGCTATATAGACTTTACTTTATACACATTTGATATTTCGAGCTGAGTTTAACTCGCTTACATATTCCTAGAAATATGTGTTGGTAAGCTTTCGCTTTAACCAAGTTCATCTTTTATTCTTAACGAAAGTCAAAATATGATCATGTGAAAATCACCTAGTAACATCTTACATGATTTGTGTGAGATAGTCATTTGATGTAGACTCAGAATGTTTCGTATTGATCATTTGATCACTTGAAAATTTATTTGAAGTTAATAGTTTGTGTGAGACAGCTATTCTCGTCTTTTAAGAATGTTTCAATGATTGAAATGGGAGTTTAGAACAATTAACCTTTGATTGGATATAGCACAATATGCTTACTTGTATGCTAAATGTTGCAAATGTATTTCAAGTCCGGGAATTTAGTATGCATACCCGTATGCGTACTAATTCAACAGTTGAAGTCCATGAACTATAGTATGCATACCCGTATGCGTACTGGTTTCAACTGAGTTCGGTCATGAACGACAGTATGCGAACCCGTTTGCATACTGGCGAACAAGACCAGGTCCGGGAACTTAAGTATGCGTACCCGTTTGCATACCTGAGTGGGTTAAGTTCTAAAATCGGTTATGTATGTTTACATACTCATAAAAAAATACATTTATATAATAAGGAATGCAATCTTTGCAAACCGTGGAGAATCAAAACCGATTTTGCTTCAATTGTGTCTTGTATACTTCTATGAGAATATAAACAATTGAACAACTCTATAACAAGTTTCATTTGATTCATTTGAACTAGTTGTGATTAAGATGAACAAGGTTGATATGAAAGTGTTCATATGGCTAACTTCGGTTAACTGTTATTGAGCCAACTCAATATACACGTTTAGGTACGGTTACCCATATCTAAATAAACGTATATTTCATTTGTGTGTAACAAGCTAAGTTCAATCAAACGGTTGAAAGATATTAGCTTGAATCTTAAATCAGGTTTCATCTAACGGTGAATATTGAATGCTTTGTTACCAAGGTAACATTGATTGCAGACCCTGATTTGAAGACTATATAAGGGAGAACTCTAACAATTGGGAAACCTAATCCCCATACCTCCTGTGTGATACTAGTTGCGACTAGAGTCGATTCTCCTTTAACCTAGGCTTTACTAAAACCATTATAGGTTAACGACTTAAAGACTTCATTGGGATTCTGAAGCCAGACCCAACTATTTTCTCTGTAGTTGCGTGTTCTGATCTTACTTTTTTCTATCGTATTGAGTACTATCTTATCTAAGATTTACTCGAGATTTAATCTCTGATAGGTAAGATAAAAAGTAATCACAAAGATCTTCGTCTCATTCTTTGTGATTCCACAATATCTTATTCCGCTACCATACGGTTAAGATTATTGTGAGGTGATTGATATACTAGGATGTTCTTCGGGAATATAAAACCGGTGTATCAATTGGTTCCTGTTCACCTTGATTTATCAAAAGACGGAAAAAAAACTCATAGGTATTTCTGTGGGAGACAGATTTATCTATTCAATAGACTTTTCTGTGTGAGACAGATTGGTTTATCAAGTCTTCGACTTTGGGTCGTAGCAACTCTTAGTTGTGGGTGAGATCAGCTAAGGGAAACAAGTGCGTAGAGTCCTGCTGGGATTCAGATCTGTAAGGAATGCGATTGTACCTTAATCAGTGTGAGATTGGTTAGGGCTCGACTACATTCCAGTCCGAATTTAACTTGTAGTAGGCTAGAGTCTGTAGCGGCTTAATACAACGTGTAGTTCAAATCTGGACTAGGTCCCGGGGTTTTTATGCATTTTCAGTTTCCTCGTTAACAAAATTTATGGTGTCTGTGTTATTTATTTTACGCATTATATTTTCTATATAATTGAAATATCACAGGTTGTGCGTAGTTCAATCAATTCGATAATCCAACCTTTGGTTGTTGATATAAATTGATTGACACTTGAACATTGGTCTTTGGTACAGTTCAAGTTGTTTCTCATAATAATCAGGCTCGCGGATTTCTATTTGTTTGATTTGCTGATTACATTGAGAAACAGAGATATAACTCTTAGATGTATTTTCATTGATTGAGTCTAACTGTCTAGTTGATTCTCTTGGAAATATATTGGAGTTAGTCCATACAGATTTCCGAAACGAAATATTGGGTGTGGTTGTTAGACCCCCGCTTTTTCAGTAAATAAACCAACCAGTATGACAAAACGAAAATAGGCAAGAACTGAATAAAATAACTAAAAAAATTATATATTAAGTCCCCCAAGTAAGACAAATCAATTGAAGGATAACTCAATTTTAGATGAAAATAAAAAAATAAAAATAAAGAAAATTATTATTGGGTTTTAAAGTTTATTCGATAATGGTTAGTTATTGAGAAGATATACAACCTAATCTCAAATCGAGAATTGCTAGTGGGAAATCTTACAAATTTGAAAATCGTTGAAATAACCCTAACTTATAAAAATCCAATTAGTCGGAAAAACAATTATCGCGTTTACAGCTTTTCTTTGAAATCCATGATCGATATTTGCAAGTGAATGTGTATTCATGGCTCTTCGGGTCATCTCAATATCACCATTGAACAAATAATTTGTGGTAGGACTCAAATATTCAGTATGACTCATCACAATGGGAAGAATAGATGATGATTCAAAAAAGTTGAAAGATGAGATTAATATGGGTAAGATTAATCCGATTAAAATTAACAAAATTGGATTCGGCATCCCTCATTCTCTTCCTATATCCAGACACATCTGTTTCTGAAGAAAAAGATCCATTCTATATCAAAATAAGGCTACCTCTGTCTTTATTTAGGCGTCTGTTTTCTTCTTATTGTAGGGCAGCACCAGAGCCTACCCATCACGATTAATTTGGCACTGTCTCCAGAATTTATCTGGATTCAAATCTGCTACTTTTAGATTCTTTGTGTTAGAGCATTGCTTGGTTGAACCCACTAGCATTGGTATGTCAATCTAGTTTTCAAATTTAGTTGCCAAAACGCATTCTTGATTTAGTATACTAAAGTTAGTTTCAGACTAGATTAGGTCTAAGAAGAGCTAAAATTAAAGGATGAAGATTGAAGACTACAAGAAGACATCAATGGGGACTTCATCAACAAAGGTATGTGGTAATTGATTTCATTTGGATTCTTGTTCAATTCTACCTTTCTAATCTATTGAAACAAATGCTCTCTGTATGGTACAATTCCTATGACGGTAAATGTACATTTATGTATATATACTCAAGGTTATTTGAGCCACGACTTTTGTGACAATAACCTTTATCCCTGGAATTATTCTTATGTTATAGTGAATGATCTTACGATTTCAACGAGCCAAGAATCACTCAATTCTGAGTTATAACGATGAAGTTATGAGTGATTTATTAAAGCAACAGTTATAAGTGTTACTGTTACTGTTGCAGTTCGTTAGTAGGAAACAATCCATGAACTATTTGTAATGGTTCACTGACTTGAGCCCAATAACGTGACTAGAAGCCTTTTTTAGTCAAGTTTTTGATGTTTCCTTATCTAGGCAAGATAACCATTACTCCAAACATATTTGATTACCATATTAAAGTGTTTGTGATATCTTTTAATTCCTTCCTAAGATAAATTGTGATTTATTCACATAAATACAATATTTGCTAAATTAATTAATTATTTTGGCAAGAGTTGTAACTTAGGAAAGACTCCCAAAATTAGGAGAGTCTTGAAAAAGGAAAATGGCTTTGCTTAGCTTTCAAGCTACCTTGTTCACTATAAATAAAGGGTTCGTGAGTGCTACACGTTTTTCATCCCCTTTGGAAAATTGGTGTAAGCTTCATAAGATTGTTTTCCATGTCTTCTGTTCTTTGTGAACAAGAGTGAGATAAAAGTCTTTGTATTGGGGATCACAAAGCCGAGTTGATAATAATCTTCGTGATTGTTGTACAACTTATAATCTAGGTTTTTCACCTCTTGTATATTCTAAGGTCTTCTCTTCTGATATAAGACCATTCAAGAGTTGTTGATCATAAGCCCAAAGTTTTGATAGATTTCAGTTCTCGATCGTATACCAACACTTGTTAGTCGAAATCAGAACTAGAAAGAAAACTTCGATTAAGGTATCTCGTAAAAATCCTTAAGAAGTTTTAAACAAGATATCTTTAGATTTATATATTCTAGTTGTTCTTGTTGTAGAACAATTAGGTTTCTCTTCCATTTTTGAAGAGTATAATAAACCCTAATCTACAAGTTTGTTTTGATGTTACTTTTACTTAGTAATTGTTTTTCTCAAAACAAACACAAGATTTCCAAAACCTTGATTCATATCTAAAGGGAAATCAAATCGGTGTTTTGTGAAAACAAAAGATCGAAAAGTATCAACGTTGTTGTTACTTCTTCTAAAGAGAACTAACATTCTGCTAGAAGTTTTTTGAGAGTACTTCTGAAGAGAACCTTGTTCTGCCAGAATATTTTCGAGAATAACTTCTAAAGACCGTATAACTTAATATACTAGAACGTTAATTCCTTAGCCTATCGAGTTATTTTTAACATCGCTACAACTTCTTCTTCAGGTCTGGTTGTACAAAAGACACGAGCACAAACTTTGATAGTTGTACCTGAACAATTATAGTCACTGGTCCACACTCTACACTAGATATTTCGAAAAACTAAGAAGAATCAAAATTGATTTTAAGTTGTTGTTTTAATAGAGCTTTACCATTTTGAACTTAAAATTATTATATATATATGTTGGTCATTTGATTTTCAAGATTCAGGTTTAAAGAAGGTGAAGTCAAGAAGCTCAAGTGTCTCTGAATTGCTATTAAAGTTTTCATATTGGACTTGTCTTGAAAAATCTGACATATTTTCTTCAAAATTAGCCAACATTTTTAGGTAGCTACTGTTTAAGCACTGCTCGGCCAAACCCACAAGTTTTGCTATCTCATGCTTGTTGTCAATGTTAGATGCAGAAAACTATATATCGATTTCTAGTCTACCAAAGTCAAGTCTTGGACTAGGATTAGAGTACAGTAGTTGAGTATCAAGCATCACTGAATAACCCTCGAAGATTGAAGACTGAAAATCAAAAGAACACATTTAGAGAACTTCATCTATGTGGAGACTGAACCAACCTATTTACTCACAATATTACAATTCTATCTTTATGTCGTATGATTTTTGTAAATTTCATACTGCAAAGAAGAAGTTTCGAGTCAAGCTTGTCTTGTTAAACGTCTTGAAATATGATTCAAGCAATGATATTCATTGATCCTTAACAATCTTAGTTAAGAACAAATTTTGTATTAAGTTGACCAGTTAAAAATCGCCCAAGTAATGATATTTCATAGCTATCGCGATTGGGAATATTTTAAATTATGAAAGAGAGTTTTTCAGAACTACTGAAATTTGGACATATGGTAGGTACGCATACCTAATGCGCGTACCTTTGACATCTGAGTTTCGGAACATAAATAGGTATGTCCGGTACGCGTACCCTGAGGTTTCGAATATTTGTAAAGGGGGAAGGGTATGCGTACCCTAAGGGTCAGGATTTGTGAACTGCTAAGGGTACACATACCCAGTACGCGTATCCTAGCTCCCTGAATTCACGAACTGGTTCATAGGTACGTGCACTCCAACACATACCTAACATGTACGTATAAACCAGATACTTACAAATTATTTTACGAAAAATGTTCGGCATTGCTACAACCCTCAGAAACACTTTTAAGACATCTTTTATCACTAAATCACTATGTGTTTGTGAATCATAATTGAAGTCTTGAGTGTTAAATAAACATGATACGTTCAAATGGAAAATTTGTCATGAACTATCATTGTACACGGTTTCAGTACCCTGGACCGTAGTGTATATTCTTTTATGTAATTTCAAGACGAACTTTTCAAATGCTTACATGAACTCCTTACAAGAGTTTCATTTAAACTGAGAAAATGTTTACTTGAATCTCAAGTTATCTTAGCTTGGATACAAAGCTACCTATAGTCTTAAAAGTCTATAAATAGAATGACTCAAACAACTGGGAATTCTAATCCCTGACACTTCTGTATCCTAGTTGTATCCTAAAGTATTCCTTTGTTAACCTAGGTTTTCTCTGAGAAACATAATTAGGTTTACGACTTAAATACTTCACTTAGGGATTCATGAAGCCAGGTCCAACTATCCTTAGCTTGATAGTTCGTGTATCCTGATCTTGTTCTTATTGATTGTCGAGGATTTCATCAATCTCCAACCAAGAACGACATAGATTAAAATCGCAAAGTTTTATTCGTCTTAGACTTCCTGATTCCTCATGATACATATCTAAAACTCTTTTTTGTTGATCGGTTTAAAATTGTTCTTGAGAGGTGGTTACTAATCCCGGCTTCTCAACTAACTGAGTGTAAGTGTTCCAGATTCGTGAGGTTTGCTCTATTTGTCTATTCCAGACAGATTTCCAAGCCTTGATCTAAACGATTTAAAAGGAAATCAAATAGGTTTATCTGTTAGAGGCAGATTGGTAGGTATCAAAAGTCTTTACTTAGATTGAAGCAACTCTTAGGTTATAAAGAACATCAACTAAGGGAATCAATTGTCTAGAGCCTTGCTATGCTCAAGAGACGTAAGGAGCACGACTGCAGCTGAATTGCTTGGAGGTTAATTCGGTCCCGACTACATTCCAGTAATGAAGTGCTTAATATAGTTTGGTGTTCAAAGATGGACAAGGTCCCTGAGTTTTTCTGCAAGTGCAGTTCCCAGGACAATAAAAGAAGGATACAATTCCCAGGGTAGAAAAATACATTGAAGAAAGACATTGTAAAACTCTTTCTCTAAAGCAATAAAATTAACGTTTCTATTGCAATTTTTTAGTTTTTTCTTGCTACTCCCGTAGCTATTCTCTATTTATCATATTGGGGTCTGAAAATTGATCAGTGGTATCAGAGCAAAAAAAGAAAAAAGAAAAAAAAGAGAACACAACTAATCATAAAAATAGAATATTTATAAGAACTACTTATCTAAAGCTAAAAGGGTAACATCCATTAACAGTTTCTCAACAAGTACGACAGTCTACTTTAGGTCGGTACTTTAACTACCAACAACAGTTGAAATAAAAGAGGAAAAAATCTAATGAGGAGATTTTTTTGGGGAACTAAGATAACAAATTGAATATGTGTTAAATATAATAGGGAAAACTATGTAAACCTAAAAAGTATGGTGGTCTCTAGGTTAAAAGTATAACAATGGTCAATAAAGTAGTACTAAGTAGATTTGTGACATTCCAAAGAATAAGAATTATTAAACTGTTCTCATTTTTCGTCAAAGAATATATATGAACCGTTGTTCCAGGATCGTGCATAATATTATGAGGTTGAAAAGATAATGTATACAAAAGATTCCTTATAAAATGTCATTTTACCGTTAAGTTGTTTTTCAGAAATCCTAACCTACTCTGAATATGTTAGCTCATAGAGGGGTTCATGTGGTTAGTACGATTAATTGATAGCGCGGTGAATATGTGAAAACTATGGATCATGTGCTCGTGTCAATTATAATTTGCTGCACTAATGTTATTTATTGAAAAGCTTTTGAATATTTTAGAACAATCATAATGGCGTTATGCAACACTTTTTACCCGTGAAAACTAATATTTTTCCGAAAGAGTGCAGATTTCTGTAGCCCTTTGACTGCTTATGTCATTTGTATGAGAATTACAAAAGGAGAGAAATAGTTTCTGACCTGGAAACATTGATATTACAAAGCTCGTATATTAATGTTATTTTTCAATGGGTATTAGCCATTTATTATCTTTTGAGTTTGAGGTTCGAATCTCGGTATCGTCTGAACCGTAAACAAGATAATTTTATCTTAGTGAGATTTCGATGAAATCTTAGATCCTTACTTCCAAATTTATATCACGTAATCATGTAATTAAGGTAGATATTATGAATTTTAAACTAGTTCGAACTTGCTCTCGACTCACCTACTCCTGCATACCGACAAGGTATCGTCCATCCCGAAAATATCTTGGCGAGTTTTATGAATAGGTCTTGTCTCACCAAGATCAAAAAATTTGTTTCGGCCATTGCAGGAAATCTCGGTCGAGTCAGCTGAGCTTGATTACATCAGCTAGTCTATTTTTTTAACTTAATTCCTTTATTAATATGGCTTTCTTTTTCCTGGCTAAATTGGGGCGTAGGCCAATTATTTGGGCCTATCAAATTTCTCTCCCAACTCTACCAAATGGCTATGGGGTGCCAAACTTCTCAAAAAGTCTAATTTACCCCCAAATTAATTCCTAAAACGAACCCATATAAATAAATACTAATCTTAACCATTTTCAGTAAAATCCAAAAACATAAAAAACCTAAATCAAAAAAACTTTCTATTTTCATCTTTATCTTTACAAATTCTCAAAACCTTAATCATTTTTTTTTTGATCCTCGCTCCAACGATCTGCAATCCAACCAAGAAAAAGGTAAATCTTCATCAACCCGTTCTAGTATTCACATTTCTTCATTGATTTATATGTTTAAATCTTCGATTTTTGAAAATCAAAATCTCTGATCTACCCAGAATCGGTTTATGTTGACATATCGTATAAACCGATTCTGTGTTTTTTTTCTTCAGCCATGAAGAGCATGCAGAGTAATTGGTTTATATGATGATTAACATCGACCGATTCTGAGTCCGAAATCCGAATATGGAAAGACATCACCAGAATCGGTTTATAAGTGCATTAGCATAAACCGATTCTGGGTACTATTTTTTTTTTTAACTCTGCGATCCCACAATCGGGTTTTATTTGCATGGTAACACAACGATTGTGAACTGTCTCTTCAGATTCCGTTTCACAATTAGTTTTTAAATATGTAGCACATAAACCGATTCTTAATGTTTGAAATTCCTGTGTGTTTTTGTGTTTAGAATCGGATTACATATGTTTTCCTATGTACCGATTGTTAACTATATATATATATATATATATATATATATTGTAGATATGGACTTCGGCCACCTAGCATTTTACTCTCGAGAGCTCACCTAGGAGGATATTCACAGGGTACCATAACGCGTGCCACACAGAAGCCTCTACAAGTTCGCATATGGCGGTGAGATACGTCTGGAGGAAGCCCTCGCACTGGTAGACAAACTTGCACTGGAAGAGCTCGTCGAGGTCATCAGGTTTGCGAGGAGAATGAGGGATTTGATTTCATCTGGGAGGGATCGCGACAGATATTTGGAAGGTATGTTTGAATAAATGGCTGAAGTTCAATCCCTTGCTGAAGCAGAAGATGTTGCTGCTGCCGCAAATGCTCATGGTGTTGCTGCTCCTGATGCTAGTGCTCCATGATTTGTAAGTTTAAGTTTTAGATATTAAAAGTTTAAGTTTTTAAGACTTGGTTGTTTAAGTTTTAAGTTTTAACACTCTTTTGGGATAGTTAAGGTTTATATTTTGGATGATCCTGGTGTTGAACTTAATGCACTTAAAGTTTTAATTATAATTATGAGTATCGTAAAACAAGTTTATGCATGCTCAATAATTTCGTTTTGCAAACACAGACAAACAATCGGGCTACTCGATATGTCAGCATAAATCGATTTTCGAGGGTCCATAATGAAATCGGTTTATGTGTGGGGTCATTATAATTCGATTATTGTGGTTTATGCGGTTTTTTCTGTATCCTTTTCTAGCTAAAATCGGATCACATGTGAAATTATATAAACCGATTATGTCGGTGAAAATTCATTTTTTTTACTTGTCTTTAATCAGTTAATATTGGCTAATATAAAGATCGATTCTTGGTGCCATAAAAACATAATCGGATTGCATGGACCTTCGAGAAGACCAATTGTGCCAAATTATTTCACTCTTTTCAAAAAACTAGTCGTTGGGGGTCTTTCTCTATATATAGAGACCTCATCCTTGGACCCCATTTGCCCCAAAATTTCTCATTTTATTCTCTCTCACTCCATATACTCCACAACTACTCATTTTATACCTCCACATACAAGAAATGGCATCGTTTGACTCTGCCGAAGATTTGGCAATCTCCAAAGCATGGTACGCTGAAGTTCGAATAAAAAATCAATCCCTTGTAAGGGTAGATGCCAAAACCTTTTGGACAAAGGTATATAACAAATATAGGCAAGCTTTTGGGAATCCGAATGGAAGAAGTGTTCAACAAATCCATGATAGGCACCAAGTCATCGAAAATGCGATACTTACTTATTTATCTATCCAACATCGGATTTTGAACGCAAGCCACTTTAACTTGTCCATCGAACAATTTGTAAGTGTTTTTGTGGTTTATTTTACGTAATTCATGTGGTTTGATTTTCCAATTAAACACCACTAACAAAGTAAGTTTGTGTCGTGTTTTTGTAGCACCAAGTCGTGAAAGCACTTGGAGGAAAAGGGGGAAGCATTCACATTTGATGCAAGCTATCACTTCATGGATCCAAAATTCCGGAGTATGCCCCAGACTTTATGGTGGGTGAATCGGACTCGGATTCCTCCGACGAAGATTGATGGTTTTAGAAGTTTTTGTGTAAGTTTTGTGGGTAGATCTTTATGTAAACCCTCACGAAACTATAACTCGTCCACTAGGGTCGCCGAGGGGTTCAAAGGATTGATGCATGTGCTAAGTGTATCCGTGATTCCTACGAAAAGGAATATATATGAAATGAATGAAAAAAAATAAAATCTTATGAAAGATATTAATCGGTTTATATATGTCATACAAAACCCCGATTATATGAATCGGATTTTATATCTGCATACTTCAACCGATTCTCTAAGTCCTCTGTTAATTACGAAAACACAACCCAGAATCGGTTTACGAGTGCATGAACGTAAACCGATTCTGGGTAGTGTTTTCGAAAAAAAATATCATTTTTTTTAATTTGTTTGATGTTTTGAAGATCGATTTAACATTAGTTGATCTCAGATCTAAAATATAATTAACACCTAATACGATTTAATTAACGCTAATTAATTAGGGATAAAATAGATAGTAAGAGAATAGTTGGATAAAGAGTTGTGTAAATTTATTTATAATAACCTTTTTTGTCATCTAATAACAGGTCCTAAATAACTGGACTAGGCCCCAACCTAGTTTCTTTCTTTTTTTTCTTTTTTTTTACTCAAAAAGAGACTTATTTGTTCTTTTGTTTCTTCTTGGAAGTATTTATTTATTCTTTTGTGTTGCACTCTCCACGTGAACAAGCACGAAGACCATGACATACGTCTTGGAGATTTTGCGGTGCAAGATCTGTTTTGTAATAATCTATTCTTTTGTGACAAACAGAGATGGAGATACACCTTTTGGCTCTGCGAATGTGTCACTGTGATTGGCTCCTTTTGCTTGACTCCTCACTTTCCTGACGATTCCTCTCTCGTTGCAGCAGTAAATTTTGTTTTTTTGTCTCGATTCATAATTCTGTTTGTCCTTCTCCTTGGCCCCCAATGGGATGGCCGACATTCGTTGGCTCTTCATCTGTCAAAAATGCAGCTTAACCTTCCTCCTCTTCATCTGCACAATATCCGATCAGATTAGATTAGAGATAAAGACACACAAAATGCTAATTACTGTCACAATTTTTTTTCGTAGTAAAATAAGTAATCCCTCTATGAACATTATCCGGTCAGCTGATGAAACGCTTATCACGTTGTACACTTGAATTTTTGTATTTTTTTCTAAAGTAAAGAATATGAAAGAAGACCCCACCAAACACACAAGTTATTTTTATAGTACCCACATCGTATCGTCATGCCATTAAAAATTGAACACAAAGGCAAAGCCAGTAGATTAGATTAGACTTCCCTTGTAGAAATCAACAACCTCCCGTCCCTCCCTGTTTCTTTCTCATTTCGTTTCCCATTTATCTTCTCTTTTCTCTCTCCCGTCTCTATAAAAGTCTAATCCTATTCATTCCATTATCTCGTTTCCTTGTCTTCAACAGAAATACTTTCTGTTTCGCCAACATCTTCTTCTTCTTCTTTCTCCATCTCTCTGTGGATTAGAAATTCAGGGTTCATCTTCTGATCTCATCCTTCCATTCCTTATTTCAATCGAATTCATCTTCTTTTTCTTCTTTTTGTTTCTCCCCCGACTCCTAAGGAGAAGCGGATATACGTAATAACAAGAGGAACCAGCTCAATTTCTGAATTTCGGTATTCTTTTTGAATCGGACGAGTGAGGAACAG
Source organism: Papaver atlanticum (assembly GCA_023531105.1). Lineage (NCBI taxonomy): Eukaryota > Viridiplantae > Streptophyta > Magnoliopsida > Ranunculales > Papaveraceae > Papaver > Papaver atlanticum. Next base: position 2,452,243 of record JAJJMB010002379.1, on the reverse strand, counting down.
TGACAGTAGTGTGTACAAGTGAAGAAGAATAAGGAGAAGAGATGTCGATGCCAAAGGAGATGGAACAAGTCATGAAACAAAGAGGAGGATCTGTATTAGGTACCAATTCCATACTCAAGAGTGACCATTTCCCTGGGTGTCAAAACAAACGATTATCTCCTCACATCGACGGTGCTCCCAATTATCGCCAGGTATTATTAATGCCCAATTATTTTTGTTCGCTGTATTGTGTTAGTGTCCTGCTGTTGAATTTGCAATTATTTATATACATTTTGCATAATTACTGAAAACTTGTTTAATTGCTGAATACTACTAAAGGATTGCTAACTGTTTTTCGAGAACTGGGTATACTCTTGTTACAACGTGCTGTTTGGTTCTTTTGGACAATTTGATATCCTGTTCGAATTCGGATGGAGGAGAATACTTTAAGAGTGGTGTGCTTGGAGATGAGGGGATATTGTGACTGACTATGATGTTTATGTGTCTGTTCTTTTGCGTGTGGTGAGCCGACAATTCAAATGCAACTGATAGATTGCTTGGAAGATGTCATCTTCATCTCTGTTGTTTTATCCATAATGTGTTATTCACTATTGTAATCAATATAAGTGGTGATATAATCTTAAACTTCATGTTGACCTGTAAGTCTTTTGTTGAGACATGCGCTAGTTATTCGATATTGGCATTCACCTACGAGCTTAAGCATTCGTTATAATGTAGAAATCATTAACTCATTCCAAATCAAGACAATTGTGAAACTATAGGAAAAAGGGGAAAAACAAGGTTTCCTGATTTAGTTGTCATTGTGACAGTATGCTCACAAAGATCTCATTGAATATGTTTTTGGGGATTAGACTTCTTCATTAGAGCATCCAGAAACGCAAAACGACGATGCATAATGATTGACGGTTTAGTGGAGAACTGGCTAAATTTGGCCAATCCAAACTCTCTGCAGAATTACGTTACATAGAACAGATTTGCGTGTCTCGTTTTCTGATAAGGAAACCTCTAGAACCATGTTTGACAACTGGCGTCAAGCTCACCTCGCTTCGTTTAATTTTGAACTTTTTTGATTGGTGGTTCGCCCACTGTCCAAAAATGTTACTTTTGTTTTTGATGATTTCATGTCTAATCTATTTCCACTTGTTTATTGCTAAATCTGACATTCCTGTACTAAAGAATTTGATAGATCCAATTTATTGTCACCATGAACGGGTTAATAATTTGTTTCCAAGATATTGCTAAATGTTGCATGAATCTATTAACAACTATTGTGATTGAATTAGAATTTACAGGAGTGTGTTAGTAAAGATGTATCATTATCTGCACAAGTTAGCGTTTCTTTTATGATGACCTGATACTGATATCTGTTAATAGGTATAACTGTCAAATATACTAAGTTTCAATGGAACGTGCGTTCAAGCTACTGCGGTAGACACCATCTCTGTATATCTGTCACTTTATTTTTTGATTATACCTGTGAATGTATCGATGATGGAATTTCTCTTATTCAATTTTTTTTTACATCTCTAGATCTTCTCCACGTGTTTGACAAGCCCGTGTTTTACTAAATTCTTCCATCTGTGCATGTCTTCTTTTCTGTCTTTTATTAGGCAGAAGCATTACGTGTTCATGGTGTCGCAATACCAACTGTCGAGGGTATCAGACATGTACTTGACCATATTGGAGCACAAAAGAAAGGGAAGCAAACACAAGTGCTCTGGCATAACCTTCGCGAGGAGCCAGTAGTTTACATCAATGGCCGTCCATTTGTTTTACGTGATGCTGAAAAACCCTTCTCCAATCTTGAGTATACGGTATGTTTGTAATACTGACTTAAATGAAGATTCTTTACATATTTCAACTGGCAAGCATATTTGCTCTTTTAGAGATCTCCATTGTCCCCTGTAGCCTTGTGTTAGATTAGGTCCTGGAAGCAGAAAATTATTAGCTTAATTTCTGTATATACTATGAGGTTTGAATGGTGTTGTTCAATAATAGTCACTTCAGTTATTTCCTGTGATCATTTTGTTTATGCTATGGTGGTTAATTTGTTATTCTTCCTTTCAAGAGCTAACCCTGTACTTTTATTATCAAATTTATCACTAGAATACACTTAGATATTCTTTCAGCGTCATTTATCCCCCCTTTATCTTTGGATTGTTGTGGTTAACTTGAAAATGACTATTATGTCAATTAGGGAATTAATAGGGATAGGGTTGAACAAATGGAAGCTCGCTTGAAAGACGACATCCTGCAAGAAGCTGCACGGTACTTCATTTAGTTGTGTTTTACTAATTTTTGTTATCTGGATCCGATTTCTGTCATTGGTTTTAATCTTGCCCTTTAATATAGCATCTCTTCATTTTGATTAAGCAGATATGGAAATAAGATCCTTGTAACTGATGAACTGCCAGATGGTCAGATGGTGGACCAATGGGAACCAGTTATACATGATTCTGTGAAGACACCTCTCGAGGTATATACTATTACTTGAAGATCCTTGTAGATCCATGATTAAGTGTTAGCCTCTTGAATTATGTTTCTTATGTGATACTTTAGGTCTATGAAGAACTTCAAGCAGAAGGGTATTTGGTTGATTACGAACGAGTTCCAATTACAGATGAAAAGTCACCAAAGGAGCAGGATTTTGACATTTTGGTTAGTCTTCACATCATTTGGAAGTGTTTGTAACTCTGCCTTAGACTTATACGGACATATAGAGTTGATGGGACATATCCGTTGGCCCAATTTTTTAGGTACATCGAATATCACAAGCAGATTTAAAGACTGAATTAGTTTTCAACTGCCAAATGGGGCGGGGACGAACTACAACCGGGATGGTAATTGCTACTTTGGTTTACCTTAACCGGATTGGATCCTCTGGTAATTCATTGTTTTCTCATGTTTTGTTATACACAGTGTTATATCTTGTTATCTTATATTCTCATGCATGGCTTATGTTATTTATCTCACTAGAGTTTTAAACAATCTGAGTCTGTACTTCACACCATTGTCCTAACCTATATGTGCCACCTTTTTGTTAGTAATTTTAAAAACCAATTCCAAAGAGTTATCTACAATACTCAGCCTGTTTTGTTTCTTGAATGACACCTCGTAGACAATGACTACTGAGTTGTTTGCTTCTGCGTTTTTATGTCTTATAAATGGCCATGATCATGTAGGTATTCCAAGAACAAACTCAATAGGGAGAGTTTTCGACATTGGGTCAGACGTCGCCGATAACTTGCCAAATTCCGAGGATGCGATTCGTAGAGGTGAATATGCTGTCATAAGAAGCCTGATTCGAGTTTTAGAGGTAACCAAATCCTGCCTTTATTACCATTTTTCTACAACGATTTTTGTTTGCCCGATGTTCAGTTTTATATTTTACCAATTAAATGCTTGCAGGGTGGAGTGGAAGGTAAAAGGCAAGTGGATAAAGTCATTGACAAGTGTGCCTCCATGCAGGTATATCTCTTACTGTACTTTTCACCTTTTTGTTGGTTTAAATTTCAGCAAAAAAATAGTTTTTTTTGCTTAAGCAACGATTTTTTTTTTTTTGAAATTAAAATATTTTCTTAAATCGTGAATGGCGTCAATTATGCAACAGAACTTAAGAGAAGCAATTGCAACTTACCGCAATAGTATTCTACGACAACCCGATGAAATGAAGAGGGAGGCATCACTTTCTTTCTTTATGGAGTACTTGGAGCGCTATTACTTCCTCATCTGTTTTGCCGTATATATTCATACAGAGAGAGCAGCCCTTCATCCTAGTTCAGCTGGTCAAGGTAGTTTCTCTGACTGGATGAGAGCTAGGCCAGAACTTTATAGCATACTTCGCAGGTGAATACGCAGATATCTGTTATCAACATTTTGTTACTTTTTCTCTTCCAAATGCCTTAAGTATGTTCACTGCTGGAAAGCATTACAATTAAATATCTATATGATAACTAAGATCTTTGCTGATGTGGTTACAGATTGCTGAGGAGAGACCCAATGGGTGCACTTGGTTATGCAAGCATGAAACCTTCTATGATGAAAATCGCTGAATCTGCAGATGGCCGCCCTCATGAAATGGGTATAGTTGCTGCAAGGAGGAGTGGTGAAGTTCTTGGAAGCCAAACGGTTCTGAAAAGTGATCACTGTCCTGGTTGTCACAATACAAGTTTACCAGAGAGAGTGGAGGGTGCACCTAATTTTAGGGAAGTTCCGGGATTTCCTGTTTATGGTGTTGCGAACCCAACTGTTGATGGTATTCGAGCTGTTGTGCAGAGAATTGGTAGTTCAAAAGATGGCCGCCCAGTCTTTTGGCATAATATGAGAGAAGAGCCTGTTATCTATATCAATGGGAAGCCGTTTGTTCTTCGTGAGGTGGAAAGACCCTATAAAAATATGCTTGAATACACGGTATACAACTGTACATGTCTCTAACTTTCTGATTTCTAAGTATTCCAGAACATAACTGCCTTTCCCGGTAATTGAGTATACGATACGTAGTTTGTAATTAGACCAGATTCCTCAAAACATGGATTAGGATCCCCTCCCATCCTCTTACCTCTCGGTTAACTACAAAGATAGGATTTCTTCCGAAAGCCTCTCTGGTTCACAACAATTTTTTGACATGCCATCCTCTAGTATAATATGATATCAATGCTTAAAGAATCCAAAAACAACACGAGGAAAGCATGTCAGAAAACTGACCATCTTTTTTCTTTTCAGTCCATGGTATAAATTTGTTAGTGAATTACATAAAATTTAGGAGAAAACCGAGTACTACTTGTGCAGTTAGTTAAAAATATATTGCTTTGTTTCTTAGCTTCTTTGCTTATGCGCTACCCTCTTTCATTATGTTTGGTAAGAAAAGGTCTATGCCACTATATACACCCTCTTTCAGTGAGGACATCTATTATTGAGTTCCAACTTCCAATGCTGTTTTAAAAATATAGCTGATTATGTTCTTTCAAGTGCTGTTGAATATAGAAAGTGTATATAAATATAATGGTATCTCAGGGAATAGATCGTGAAAGAGTGGAGAGGATGGAAGCTCGATTGAAAGAGGACATTCTGCGGGAGGCAGAACGCTATGGAGGTGCTATAATGGTCATTCATGAAACTGATGATGGCCAAATATTTGATGCTTGGGAACACGTTAATATCGAAGCAATTCAGACCCCTCTTGAAGTGTACAAATGCTTGGAGAGTGAGGGTCTCCCAATTAGGTATGCACGTGTGCCAATCACTGATGGTAAAGCTCCTAAAAGCTCCGATTTTGACACATTGGCGACAAATATTGCCTCTGCCTCGAAGGATACTGCTTTTGTTTTCAATTGCCAGGTATTTAAATTATTTTTTATGCTGTATGCACTGCGTTGATATTGATTCGGTCGCACTCACTATGAATATATTGTTGTAATTAATTAGGCATAACTAGAGAACTTTACAGCGAAACCACCATGTAAAAAGTGTAGTTGTTTTATTTGTTCACAGATGGGTAGAGGAAGGACAACCACGGGTACTGTGATTGCTTGTCTTCTTAAGCTTCGAATAGATCATGGAAGACCTATTAGAGTGCAACAACTTGAAGAAATGACCTATGAAGAAGTGGACAGTGGTTCCTCAAGTGGGGAAGAGTCTGGAAGCAATAACGGTTCTGTATCTACATCTAGAACAAAGAAACCAGTGGGAACTGTAAAAGAGCCGAAAAGTCCGAAATCTGCTTTTGGCATAAATGATATCTTGCTGCTAAGGAAGATAACAACACTATTTGATAATGGATTGGAGTGCCGTGAAGCTTTGGATGCTGTGATTGACAGATGCTCAGCTCTACAGAACATACGTCGAGCTGTTTTACAATATAAGAAGGTCTTCAATCAACAGCATGTAGAACCAAGGGTTAGGAGGGTTGCGCTGAATCGTGGTGCTGAATACTTGGAACGCTACTTCCGACTAATTGCATTTTCTGCATACCTTGGAAGTGAAGCTTTTGATGGTTACTGTGGACAAGGAGAGACTATGATGACATTTAAGACGTGGTTGCATCAAAGACCAGAGGTTCAAGCTATGAAATGGAGCATAAGGTTGCGGCCAGGGAGATTTTTCACCGTTCCTGTAATTCCTTTTCTCTTTCCGACTCTTCTACCATTTCAATATATTTTGTACCTGTGGAATCTTTCATTAGCTCCCCACACATGTACTTAGTCCTCCCACTAAGCTACCCCCTGAAATGTGCACTTGATCCTCCAGGCAACCCCAAGCTGTAATTTAATCCGAGCCCGTTGCTAATAACTGTGTTTTCCTTGCTTGGGTTGTTGTGTTAGAATGGCCTGACTATTTATGTACTTTGACATTGGTTTTTATTTAAGATTGTCTGATGATTTGATTTTGTTGTCCAGGAGGAGTTAAGAGCACCACATGAGTCTCAGGGTGGCGACGCAGTGATGGAAGCCATAGTCCAGGCTCGTAATGGTTCTGTTTTAGGGAAAGGGACCATACTTAAGATGTACTTTTTTCCTGGTCAAAGAACTTCCAGCCAGATACAAATCCATGGTGCACCACATGTTCACAAGGTATGCATGTCATCATAAAATTAAAATATTCACTCACATAGCAACTAGAGAGCACAAACAAAAATGGAATTGTTGAAAATCTTGGGTAGGATAATACACATAGCTACTAATAGCTTACTTGGATTCCAATGTTTGTGGCAATTAGTTGCCTAAACCACACATTAAATGTATTAATTTATACTCATCACCTATTGGGTATTTGGGTAACAGTAATTTCTTGAGACATGATGATTTATAAATCTGATGTTTTTTGTATGTATATAAAACCACTCTTCTTTTTAGGTGGACGGCTATTCTGTGTATAGCATGGCGACACCAACAATTGCTGGTGCTAAAGAAATGTTATCATATTTAGATGGCAAGACTGCTACTGCTGCGGAAAATAACCATCAAAAAGTAGTGTTGACTGATGTAAGAGAAGAAGCAGTTGTTTATATCAATGGCACTCCATTTGTCCTCAGGGCAATTAATCAACCTGTTGATACACTGAAACATGTTGGAATTACCGGCCAAGTGGTGAGGCATTGTGCACATATAGTTGTCTGTGTAATAAGTATCAACATGTGCAACTATATGTCATTTCGTGTCTTCTTATGTTTATGTAGGTGGAGAATATGGAGGCACGGCTGAAAGAAGATATTTTAGCAGAGATCACCAATTCTGGTGGTCGAATGCTTTTGCACCGTGAAGAGTATAATCCAGCACTGAACCATTCCAGTGTCATAGGGTTCTGGGAGAATATATTAGTAGATGACGTGAAGACACCTGCAGAAGTCTATGCTGGTCTGAAGGATGAGGGGTACAATCTTGTGTACAGGAGAATACCATTAACCAGAGAAAGAGAACCTTTAGCTTCTGATATTGATGCTGTTCAGTACTGTAAAGATGAGTACGTGGCAGATAATGTTCTTCCTTGTTGTAGCTAGCTTCCATCCTTCTTTAGAATTTTGGTGGATTAACATGTGAATTTAGATCATTATGGTTCAGGACTTCATTCTTTTCATTTATTACAAAGTAATAATACATAACTCATCACTTTCTTTCTGCAGATCTGCAGGTAGCTATCTTTTTGTGTCACATACGGGATTTGGAGGTGTTGCTTATGCCATGGCCATTACATGTCTTAAGCTTAGCGCGGGCAGGTCGGAATCATTGGTGGGTCCACTCTGTTTTTATCCAACACCCAAAGACAGCTTGCCACCCTTGTCTCAGGCATTACTTGATGGAGTTCGCAAACTGGATGATTATCGAGACATACTAAGCCTTACTAGAGTTCTCATAAATGGTCCCAAGAGCAAATCAGAGGTTGATATGGTTATTGAAAGGTGTGTATATCTCGACTCTTGTAGAAACAAGTTTCAGCACTTACCATTTTTTACATGGCTGATATAATTTGTATTTTAGTATGGCTGGTATGATTTTTATGTTCCTTCGATTGACAGGTGTTCGGGTGCTGGACATTTGAGAGATGATATTCAGTACTATAAAAAGCGACTTGAAAAGTGCACCAATTGTGATGATGAGAATAGGTCATACCTCATGGATATGGGTATTAAAGCGTTGAGGTTAGTTTTGCTTTCCAAACTGACTTATATATACAACACTAGTTGTTAGTTTTAACTAGTGATGTGTAAGGCCTCAAATTTCAAGATAAGGCTTTTTGTTCATTATCAATATGACTAGTCAACCAACTTTCTCTTGTGTGAAATTGCTGGCTAGTTCAGCTGTCAACTTAAGGCCGTTTCGCGAAGTGGTTAACCAGTTGATTGCCTGAGCATAACCATTAATACAACATGTATGTCTAGTTTGTAATTAAAGGGTGGACATTTTGACTGCAGGCGGTACTTCTTTCTCATCACATTTCGGTCATACCTATACTCCACATCTACAGAAGAGGTGGCTGGGTTTCAGAGATGGATGGAGGCGAGGCCTGAACTTGGCCATCTTTGCCATAACCTGAGGATTGACAAATAAGCAGGAAGGAGGGGTTTCTTCCAACATCGTACAAAGTTTCTACAGGGTGAGAATGTATGTTCACGAGGAGATTATTATTGATTTTTAGGGTTAGATACATAGGGATTGCCTGTTAGAATTAATTTGTTTTCTCCTCCTGGTTTGTTTAATTGTTAGAGAAGTTGTTAGTATTCTTAGCTAAATGTAACAGCCAACTAGCACCATTTTCTGTATATGGTACATTGTATAGTGATCTCATCCATTTCATCATTGTTTCTTCTCCCCAAAATGTAAGCTCTTTTCAGTTAATATCTCTCTCAAAAAAAACTTTCATACATGGAATTCAGTATGAACATTGTGCTGCGGCCTGTTTGTATCTTGTGTAGTTTTAGAGGTTGTTTCCGTAGTAGCTTTCCGAGTTAATCAAAATTGAAGAGTCAAAAGTGAATTTGTGAATCAAATTTCAGAATGACTTTATCTTGTTTGTGAACGGAAAAAAACTTTTTATTCTTGTTTCTGAAAACTGGAAAAGCAAAAACACTCAAACTTCTGGTTACCCAATTGTACGTAGATAACTGAGACAAATGGCTTCCACAGATTGTGATAGCAGGTTTGTGTGTAGAACACAAACAATCTTGAACCACTCCTACAACTCTGGGCCTATGACTTTGTGATAACGTCTTAGTATTTTCGAATGGACTACAAAGCTCAGTGAGGTGTTGGATTCCCTCTTCATAACGGGAGGGACTATTTGGACGGTTGATATGCAGGTGGCAAAGAATGTGAAGGCACGTGCAATAACCTCGTATTCTGAGGAGGGATAGGTGGGGTTTGGTCCTACCAAGACCAATCAAAACGGATAAGACGCCACGCGTAATTATATTCCGAAGAAGATATTTATGAACTCAAAATTAATTAATTAATGAAACCTCTTTATCGTAATGAGATAAGAAAGAAAGATAAATAAAAAGAAATAACATTTGTCTGTTGTGTCTCATGAATGGAGGCGTCAGCAGCCCTTTGGATGATGGGCGCGTGTCCCTATCTCTGTCGAGGTGGTCGTCCTTTTTCCTTTGTGTGTTTTCCAGTGGGTAGACTAAAACCACCATCTGATCAGAAAACATAGAGATTTGGAAATTCATCCATCCAAATTAGTACAGCATCATTTTCACTTTTCTTTTTCTTCTCCTTGTACTACTACTATAACTACTCCAGTTCCACTCAGAGAGAGAAAGGAAAAGAGATAATAGAGAAACAGGAAATTTCAAAAGCCATAACTAAATTAAGGTATATATGGATAGATAGATTCAACTACTGCTGCTGTTAGTGCTTACTATATATCCTGCTAACTATTATTTTCTGAGTCTGTGATAATTTTTGCTTAATGGATAGTTTAGTATTAATTCACTAAACCACACTTTGCTGAGATGATCAAGAAACTAAAGTTACTTCCATATTTCTGTTTTCTGTATGTTTTTGGATCAGATCGATCTGCTACCTAACTCAGAGAGTTCGATTAGCATTCTCAACATGTTCATTAAGCTTTGATTTGATTTTAAGCATTAGTGTATTATCCTTATCTTAAACTGACGTTAATTAGCAGATCTGAATCATATATACATACTGTTAGGCTATATTATCCTTTTCTGCTAGCTAGCTAATCTTGGCATGATTTTATTGATTTTTCTAAGATTCCATAGAGAAAATGATGACAATAAACTAATCACAAAATTTCAGTTCAGTACGCTTTAATTATGGAAAAATACTCGTTCATTTTAGTGCATTAAGCTTTTACTCTATATGTTGTTATCTACTGAATCGCAATCTTACGGAAATCACACAAGCGTTCAGTTGTTTATTATGGGCATTCATTTTGGTCGGTTGTTTTTCATGTAGGTAATTAAAAATGCAAGGAGCAATGCAAGCAATCCGATCCCACGGCAGCGTATTCAAGTGTGCGATTTTGCAACACGTCCGTATAGTGGATCCTGCTCTAAGACCTGCTTTCTCCACGCGCTTCCAGTCAACAGCTCCTCGTTTGGAAGAGCATGGTTTTGAAAGCACCACAATTTCCGATGTTCTTAAAGCCAAGGGTAAAAGTGCTGATGGTTCATGGCTTTGGTGCACCATTGATGACTCCGTTTATGATGCTGTCAAATCGGTAATGTATTGTTGGTGGTTTTTGTTTTCCATGATTGTCAGCATTGCAGTGTATTTTCTGTTACGTACTGGAGAGAACAAAGTAGAATGTTCTGATCCTTTTTAGGAAATTATATATGTTGTTAATCAAATATGGTGCATTCATCTAGATGACACAACACAATGTTGGAGCCTTGGTGGTTGTTAAACCAGGAGAACAGAAGTCCCTTGCTGGAATTATTACTGAGAGAGGTAATACCTAATGTTACTAGAATTGTTACTTCTGTTGACCACCATTTTTTGTTTTCGTTACTCTGTCGTGTATCTATCTCCATTAATTATGTGGGGAATCCTGATAGTATCTGGATGCTACATAATTGATGTGTTTTCTGGATGCCTGGTATCATTGTTATGAACAAATTGTAATGGATTGTTGATCATAGATACCAGTATTTTCAAGGTCCATGCATGTTAATTTTCTTCAGATCTTTGTTCCGTTTCCAGATTATCTCAGGAAGATAATTGTTCAGGGAAGATCATCCAAGTCTACAAAGGTCGGAGACATTATGACTGAGGAGGTACGTACTATACATCCCCTGTTGTCTAAGTTCTTTGTTCTTGTGTTTTATTCCAGTGCCAAGACTTTAATTCTGATAGATGCAAATCTAAATACAACTCTGTTTGACCCTAGTAAACCTCAGTTTTTAGGGACTCGCCTGATTCAAAATGACTTGTGAATTAGTATGTTGAGCAATCTGCTAGGTTTTAGGACTTGACTGGATCATACCTGGATCAAGTACTCTCATTTCCCCCCATCCCTGACATGTGCGACTCATGGTTTCTTTGTCTGCTTTTCTGTAATTTCTCATCTATGTGGATTCAAACATTAATTCCTTTTGGCGGCTGCAGAACAAGCTTATAACTGTGACCCCTGAAACGAAAGTGCTGCGAGCTATGCAACTAATGACAGGTATTCATTCTACACATTTCTGTTTTTCCAGTCTGTACCATTTATAAGCTAATAAGTACTGAGAGAAAATCATTATTAACCCTTTTGGATATGGTGTGTGATTGGGTTGGCAGAAAACCGCATCAGGCACATTCCAGTGATCAGTGACAAGGATATGATAGGAATGGTATCCATCGGAGATGTTGTTCGAGCAGTTGTAAGCGAGCACCGTGAGGAGCTGGACCGCCTGAATGCCTTCATACAGGGAGGATATTAAACGATGAAGATGGTGATGCCAGAGACAAAGATGATGACGACAATAACAATAAGAAATAGACGTGGGTACCTTTGCCTTATTAGCGAATGTTTGTATATATTTGAGTTTGTTTATGCAACTATTTGCCCTTTAACCGTGAGATTATCAACGCGTTAAAGTGGTTTTGAGTTGTTGGACCATGGGGATTTGCTGAATAACTTGGCACCAAAACATCAATCAGTTTTAGATGTTGCATTTTATGTTTGCTTAATAACTGTAATTTTGTATCGGGCCCTATGCCTCTATACATGGCATTGAACTTCTACAGCTGTTTTTTTTTAACAAGGAAATATGCTTTGTTTGCTATCCTCCGTACTAGCAGTAAACACGTTCTTCTCTTGGGACTACAGAGCTCTTGATGGTTTTACTTCTCACCCCTGGGAACCTGAGTTAGAGAGGTGTCAACTTACTTGATGGCGCCTACTTGCTAATACAAGCGGGTCATGCTAAGCACCTTGCCGGCCAAAGCAGTGTCTGCTGTAACGTCCAAGCCTCTCTGCTAGTTAGCCAAACAACGAAGGCATGTAAACGCTCCTGCTCATTCAATTAAACATCAGGCAGCTGAGAAGTCTCTCTGTACTTCATTCCAGTTAGGGGCGTAGAATTAAGGCCAGTCGGCCAATATTTTTGTACTTCATTTTTCGGCTTTGCAAAGATATGAATGTGAAGAGTGAAGACGCATAACATTTGCAGTTGCACCATTAATAAATAATGAAAAATAACACCAACCAACAAAATGTTCCAAGGCAATTATTCCACATAAAACGGATCGATGAAAGACCCATAAGATTCTGCTAGCATCTCTCAAACCCCTACGGTGACAAATATTCAGCTGTCGGCTGTTCTGGCTTTATTGAAGTGGTCAGACCTGTAATACATAAGCCACGATGTAGTATTTTTAGCATATACAGCATGGAATCAGATGCCTGAACAGGAAACAGCTCATCCCATAGAAGACAGGTCCGCAAACCATATTTTAACCTGCTGCAAGTCTGCAGTCAGACTTGGAGTCTTTAAGTTCACCAACACACTCGGCTCCTTATTTTTGGCTTTTAAACATTTCAAAAATAAATAAAGAAAACATAATAAGAAGCCATATATAGGCTACTTATCATGTAAGTAGAATGTGATCCTCCAGGAAAAATCATTACTTTGATTCAAAGTTTGGTTCAAACATAAATACATGTGTTCTGCTACACCCTGTTTTAGTATTTCTTGGTACATAAAATTCAAACATAACCTCCTTCAATAAAGAAAGCAACTAAATCTTTTTAAGGAGTCGGCATTAATTCTGTTTGCAAACAAAGGCACCGTGACTGAAGATCCCATCAGCAACTTGCAGAATACAAGCATTTCCTCCTAAAGACTATGCTCCATCTCCTAGAGTTCTCTTTGAGGTACTGATGTATAGAACTGAAAGGGGAGAGAACAAAGAAAGATAAGGTATTAGCATACCATCTTAGTGCATACAAATCTGAAGTGTTACAGAAAGAAAACAAAAGTATCATACCATTGTTTCCTCGAATAAAAGCATCGCCGTATTTGTTTTTCAGCTGACCATTGACATATTCCTCCGTTTGCTCCATTGCTATATTCATATACCCATCTAAACAAGCAAGAATGCCTGCAAAAATCAAGAAAAGAGCCACTGACTTTAAGAAATATAGGCATTTTAGATATATAACACACCTTTAAAGAAATGCCAGTAGAATGCGTCAATCTTAAAATGCTTCGAAATAGAATCACCGAAGGTTTGACCAATGAGGACTCATTAAGATATGGAATGTATGAATTTCAAACTGCGAAAAAGTCATATGAAGGCTAAGGAGGTATGAGACAAGTATCCTGGTTATATAAAATAGGAAATAGCCATACTGATTCCACTGCAACAAGTTAACACAAATAAGCACTCAGTGGCAGAACTACATGAAGCCACACATATTTGCAACTTTAAGAATGTCTCACTCTCCAAGCAGTGTGAGGAAGCTATTTCAAACAAAAAATTAGGCAATGAAGCTTAAGATCAGAGTCCTACCAATATATTTTAACAAGACCTAGCACACCTAAAATTCGTGAGATGATGCACTATTTTTCTGCCTACCTTATGCTGTTCTGCTCCTTACCCTTCCTAGCCTGGGCAACTCCAAACTCCCAAAAGTAAAAAGACTGAAAAACTCAGTGTCATACAATAAGGTTCCATTTGGCTTACACAAACTTCTACCTTCTGCACCATAAGACCTCTAGCTTTTAAGTAGATAGTTTGTGTTGCCCTGATGAGCAGCAAAGGTCATGGTTCTATAGGTGTATGTATTAATTGCACACAACACCAATGTATCTATTGTGTAACGCTATATGTATGCTAGGTAGGTAATAGGTGAAGATTAATCAGTCGGATTACATGTCTTAGAAAATTAAAATTTGTTCTTCAGTAACCTTGCCTAATTTTTCTCCCAAAACCCTAAAAATACAGTATTCACTGTTTTTCGTAATCAACCATGATGTTTTTTAGAACAGTACAAGCAAAACATTAAACCCTAATTTGAAAAATAATATCAATAAATAAAAATCTAAGAATCGCCCAAAGGAGTACTAGCTGGATATCAGGAAATAAAACAGTGAAGATATGTGCACCTCTGTAATCGACACCAGAGTTGAGCTTAACGACAACAGGACGACCTCGAATAGATTTGAGAAAATCAGATGGTGTTTTTGTGGAGCTTGATCCCCCACCTGAAAACTTGTCTCCACCGCCACCACCACCGCTACCAATACTTCCTCCTCCGCTCATGCTGTCTTCTGTTGATGTTAATAGTAGTAGCAGAAGTAGCAGTGCGAATCGGGGTTTTCACTTTTGCACTTGCTTCGTCTTCTTAAAACTAAAAATCTACTAGAGCGACGGTCTGGAAAGAATTCCCGAATTTGTCTACAAATAGAATTTAATATTGCTTCCGAAAACGGACCCTGGGTTCGAGACCTCAAACACAAAGCCCAACATAATCAACGGACACAAAGCCCTTATCATTTTTATTACTAGTATGTATAACACACGCGCATGATGCGCCTGCTGTTCCGTTCGGTAATTTTGTTGTTTTCGTATCCTAGTCTAGACGGAGGCACGTCGTTCCGGTTAAAAAGAAATTGAATTCACTAAGTAATGTTTTAGTCAAAAACATTCATTTACACAAAATGTATCTCTGATGCACTTTATACAGTATACTTTCCAGGACAGGAAAACTTCCTTGCACAGAAAAATTTGTCAAACTCACATGTTGAGCAACAATATAACCCACCACATGAAAACTGTTTGGTTCCGATATAAAAAATGCGCAACAAATTTGACTGAAATTGAGATCATATACTTGCTATTGTGCAAAAATTCACAGCTCTAATCGAGAACCCCGGTTACTCAACATCACCATCCTCAATTGATTTTCCGGAATAGATCAAGCCTTCCGACTCCCCAAAAAGCTGATTTTGTAGATCCTGATTGACAATATGTATTTTTGAGATGCCCATCTTTAAAGCACCAACCATAGCAAATAACATTCATTGTTCAGTTTACTTTAAAGAAGCATTTGCAAGAAAAATAGTATCTTTTTTCGGCATTAGACCTCGTCCATCAATCAACCTGCAACGCAGTTGAGCAAAAATAAGTACCCTCTCATAATAAGGGAATTAAACATCTACAGGAAACAATATGACATCGTTACTAAAGAATAACTAATTTGTCTTGACATAACTAAAGTGTAACAAAGAACCAAAAGCTTAAAAAAGCCTGAAAATGGCTTATGCTGACTCAAGATAACAGATGTCCTATACCGGCATGATGCACATAATACAATTACCACAAAGAAAATCAGATTGCATCAGGCTAAATAGTAATTCTAGTTTCTACCTGAATTCGTTTATAATGTTCATATAAGAAAGAAATGCAATCATTTTTGGCTTTTCGAAAAAAATGAAGGTATGATCATGGAGTAACAGATTGGAAGAGCAGAATGCTCAAACGTAAGTATCATATATGCCACGGCTTAAAAGTTGATTCATTCCCTTCTCGACGCTCACACTACCTCCACATCATCACCGTTCTCTAAATCAGCTCTAGTTATGTATCTTTTGTGTGTATAATATGACCAACTTATGAGATGATTGTTTTGAATTTAGCAATGTGTGCATTATAAACAAATGTTATGAGTCGCATAAGTTGATCTAAGTCGGAAACCAAACTTTCTATCTTATTTGTGTATCTAACAATTAAACTGTAACCTGGCCATGTTGAGTCAAAACCTATAAACAACCAATAGTTACAACTGCATTGCACTAAAATGCCATATACTGGAGCTCAGATACATATACCAAATCAATCATACTTCATTTTTGTAAGTATATACATTAAAACAAACAAAAGCCAATCATTTTAACATGTTATTCCCACTGAGTTGGCATATGCAAAAACATACAAACCCACCACTAATTCAACCCATATAAATTTTGGGAAAACATTAACAATTTACACACCCAACAACGAATTTTTCCCTAGTTTCATTAGGATATCCCTAATACTTTATTTATGTTACATGGATGAAATCATGTGAAATCAAACAGACCCATTACTACTTAACTTTAACTTTCTATCAGGAAAAAAAGGACCAACCTGGTAAAGTAAACCTTTTCATGTACCCAATATAATTGATCCTACTATAGTCTATGGCTCATTCTGCCAAGCTCTAATAAGGTGCAGTAAATAGAACATCATCTTCCCCCCCACCCCACAAGTTACTTTGTTCTTTTCATCATCACCACTGTTTTCTATGGTAACGCAACCTGGCCCAAAAATATTCATATGCATTTTACTTAAAGACTGCGTACGGCTATTTATTGTAATCCTACGTAAATACCTCGACTAATTTTCATAAAACTTGACGTGCGACTATATATGTAATTCTAAAAATAACTCGCTAAAGTTTCGAAAATGGATCTGAAGCCACCAAACATCCAGCCTCACATTTGCAGTAGCTCATTCTAGACCATGTGAAACAACAACAAAAAACTGTATGTTACAACTTGGGCATAATCCTAAAGAGCAATCTGAAAACGGAACCATAAACAAAGAAAAATCCATGCCTAAACAATATTCACATATACTAAATCCTAGACAGCAGCAAGTTAGTTTAGATTCCAAAACATTTTTTGTTCTAACTTCCAAGTCCAGAATAAAAATTGGAATACTAAATGATAAATTTTTTTGAAAAAGCAATCTCGGAAAAATTGGAATACTTAAGAAAGAATAACTCACTTGATCATAAACAATCTCAGAATCTGTAAAAGCAACAACAGGACGAATCTTGTTGTGCCAATGCCTCCACCAGACCCCAAATCACCTGCCTCAGGGATAGATACACCTTTGAAGAACATTTTCAAGATTCTTACATCCCCTCCCTACCTAATATCATAGATTCTTCTTCCTTATCCTCCTATATTGTCCATTCTTCTTCTTCCTCGTCACAACAGCTACAAAATTCTTCTTATTCTTCATAGTCTTGCTCCAACATCACTTTATCTACAATTTCCCGTAAACACCCCAGATCCAAACCCACCTGTATCCTCAATTATCTTACACTAATGGGTCAGAATCCAATTAGTTTCTTCTCCATCAAAATGAGATGGAACAAATAATTTTTTAACTAATCAACCCTAAAAAGGCCCTGTATTTCTCAATTCCCACATCCAATTAAACCAAATTAAGAACAGATTATCATAAAAATGAAAAACTTAACGAAAAGTATAAATTCCCCATTTCAATTAAAATAAATATCAAAAAAAGTTCCAAATTTTCTCACCAATGTGAACTGATAATTGAAAAGAGATCGATGAATATCCTTCAATTGTAATCTAGGGTTGTTCGTTTCCTTCTACTGGTTTGGTGTTGCTTCCGAATAAACCATCTTTCTTATCCCCGATTTAATCTGCCATTGTTTTTCATCCTCTTCATTTGCTGGACCAACAATGGATGATTGGCGAGAGGGGCAAAATACCAATTCTTCGGTATGCTTTATTTTTGTTTCAGTGATGCGTCAAGATAATTGAAAAGAACGAAGAAGAGGAATGGTGTTTCTCATGGATCTGCTATTTTTCTGAAGATAGGAAAGAAAGAGAAATTCTGAAGATGGGAAAGAAAGAAACAAAATTAAGGTTAAAAAAACAAAAGCTAAAATGGGGACAGCGGGATTCGAACTCAGAGTCATTATGTTGACGCTTTACAGATCTGTCCTCTCTACAATTCATTTTTTACGTAACTAAAAAAATTAAAATCCGGAGGGGCATTTTTGTGAGGTGAAAAAGCTTCACCGAAATAAGGCTTCACCAACAATTGGGTCTTTTCCTTACCAGAACTAGTCATAAAAACCCAAGGTGACCAAACTTGTGGTACAAAAACCCCATTCAAATGTTGGGATCCATTAAAACTTCATCTTAAACAAATTTGATACAAAAACTCCAAATTTCAAAATTGGTTTCATCAAATTCTATGATGTTTCATCAAATCTTATAATGAAACCAAAATTGGTTTCATCAAATTCTTTGGGGTTTTTGTGTTACTTTTGTTTTGATGGGGTTTTTGTATTACTTTTGTTTTGATGGGTTTTTTGTGGATAGATAGTGACATCTTTGGGGTTATAACTCGCGGACCGTTTCCTTATATTAGTATAATATTTATTACTCCAAGCAAAGGACATTATTACTGGCAAAGACGCAAGCGCGATGCGAATGCAGTAAAAGATATTGTTTATTTTTTTTAAGCTCTACATGAATAAAATTCTGTAGTTTTGGGGCTTCAGCGGGGAATTGTTGTGGTTAGTCCACATGTGAGTTGGGGGGAGTTTATTGTATTTTGAATCTTGGGGATTTTGAGGGAGTGTAAGAGAGTATAAGGAGAGTTCGGTGTTTTGAGTGTAGGGAGTTTGAGAGACTCTCCCAAAATCTCTACTCTTTTGAGAGATTTGTAGTGAGGCAAAAATACACTATAAACTCCCCAAAACAAACCAACTCCCTAGCATTCTAGATTTTACCACTAACAGGGAGTTCAAGAGTCTCTTTCAAACTCTCCCACGACTAACAGGGTTTTCTATGGAGTTTGGGAGACTCTTCTAAACTCTCCCACGACTAACGGGGATTTTGAGAGACTCCTTCGTACTCCCCCATGACTAACGGGTAAAATTTGAACCACACTCAACTCCCCCGACTCCTTCGAGGACTAACCCCCGTACAACTTGCTTATGCGTCTTGATTTATTTTTTAACAGCTCTTATTCTCGGGAACTCATAAGCATTTTTCCGTCTTTCTATTGTGCTTCATGTTATGTTCCTCCCAATGAATTATGTATTGTTATAACCAAAGCTCGAAGCATCTCTTCTCCTCCGCGTTTTATGCTGCATTGAATTCTTGAACGCGTGCTAGCTCGATTATTTTAGGACTTCGACGAGATCAATGAACTTACCCTCCATTGATAAGCCTGCATTGAAAACACAAACCAACTGATAAAAACACACAAATTATCATTTTATCTAATGGAATTAGCTAATTAGAAACCATAAATTGAAATTTCACGGTATAAGAATGTAAATAAACTGAGTCAAAATAACTAAGATGTTATCTCCCTTTGCAATTCAGGTAACTTTCTAGTCGGAAGCATCCCGGTTTCACTTTCAAACCTTTCATTTTACACCGCACTTGCTATCAGATTCAATAAATCTAAATGGCAATATTTCATCCAAGCTCGGCCATTTATCCAAGTTAGTATTTTTTCAAAATTTATGTATAATAACTTATCCGGTTCATTTACGTGGCCAACAACCGAATTTGTAGAACCATTCGGCCTGACATTGGAACATTCAGCATAGCTAACAATAGATTTATTGGCAAGCTATTTAATTTGTTATCCAATCTTTCTAGATTGTTTGAAATTAATGGATGTTTCTGGTAATAAGTTCACAATAAACATGTCACCCAATTTGGGAAGATTGCAAGATATGGTTCTTCTATATTTAAGATTACTATTTATAGTAATTTCCAAATTTAGTATATATAGGCAACCTGCCATCCAAGCTTGCTGTCTTAAATATGGGTGCAAACCAAATATTTGGTGAAACTCCAGTTAGAATTGAAAAATCTTGTTAGCATGAACGGACTAGGCCGGAGGTTAGCAAATTTAAACCAAAATCAGACTCAACACCACTTATTTATTTATTTATTTACGTATCCTAATATAAGTTTATCGTCTTGCCGCGATTTCTAATTTTTAATCTTATTATCAATTTTTTGTGAGCGACTGTTGGGAGGAGCTTGTGGCAAGTAATAGCTAAGGCCAAAGAAGACTTTCATAGATGCGCTGATATTCAGTTAAAGAATGGAGAAGGGTGTAGATTCTGGCATGACTGGTGGCTTGAGAAGAGAGCTTTAGCAGACAAATACCCAAGATTGTACAAGTTAAGTTTGTTGAAAATGGGTTCTGTAGCAGATTTTAAAAGAGAAAACTGGATTTTTAATTTTAAGAGAGACTTGGATCCTGCAGAGAGAATTGATCTCTTAGAATTAAAACATGATTCGAGGATGAAGTAGATAAGGTGGTGGGAGATTTTACAGCTAAGAAGCTATATGAGCAACTCTCTGAAGACGATGAAGATTGTGATTTCATGAACCTGCTAGGGGGTAGCAACATCCCATCGAAAGTCAATTTGGGCAACTTTGCACAATTCTTTACCAACTAGGACAATGCTGCATCACAGAGGAATGACATTGCCTTCCTATTTATGTTTACTGTGCAACACAGAAGAGAAAACCAGCGATCACCTGCTTTTGCACTGTGAGTGGGCTAGGAAGTTATGGGATTATTTTCTTAACACTTGGAACATCAGATGGGTTATGCAGAATGGCTTACGCGATTACCTAGCTGGATGGAAGATCGGGAGATTTAGTAGGGAGAAGATGATTATTTGGAAAACTATTCCTTATGCGATTATTTGGGAACTTTGGAAGGAGAGAAATTCTAGAGTTCATGGTGGGAGGTTTAAAAGTCCGGATGAATTGTTGATTGCTGTTAAACAAAGTTTGTGTCTGTGGTGTTCTAATGTGGAAGTTTTTAAGGGTTTTTCGATTACTCAAGTTCTTTTTCAAAGGGAAGATGTTGTAAAGTTGTAATTTGGGCTTGAGCGATTTGTCGGGGGTCTACGAAGTACGGACCATCCTTTTCTGTACATATTTTTTCCTTTTTAATACATACCCTTTTTCTTCTAAAAAAATAATTTGTGAGCGAAAAAACAAAGCTTGTTCGGTGCCGTCGACTATAATCCGTTATGAAACTCGCCTATTACATCAATTTTAAATGAGTCCATGACTTCTGTGAGCAGACATACTCAAGGGTTTGAAAAAAAAATTAACAACATTTTTTAGGAAGTTACAAATTTTATGCTTAAATGAGTTGCCCTTTAACTGAGTTAATCTTTGCTCTAACATGGCAAGGAACCAAATGAGACACAACGACAGAACTCAAATGTCTCTAAAATCAAAAAAAGTAGGAGTTGTTTTAATTGGGGTATTTTGTCCAACAATTGAAGCAATTGATACAAATATCAAACATGCATGATGAAATGAAAAATTAGGTAAATCTTGACATGACGAAATGAAAATTCAAGTGTGTGTTTGACAAATATTAACGATCAAACTTTCCTATTTGAAGTTCTTACGGAAGGTATAATCTTTAGAAACCCCAAAGTTATGAATGATCGAACTTTCCTATTTGGAGTTCTCATGGAAGGTATGATCTTTAGAAACCCCAAAGTTGTAAATGTGAATTATCTCGATAACCAAAGTAAAGTAAGCTTTGTAATTTGAGCCCATTGGAAATCATGGAAATTGAATTTTTGCCTTAGTCGGGTAACCTTGTTTGAGAGGATGAAAAATCTGAGGCGTTAACAGAAAAAAAAAGAAGGGAAAATGAAGTCAAGAAAATGGTGGTCAACAGGATTCGAAGCTGGCACAATTAAATCCCCGTGTTACAGATTCAACCTTAACGCTCTTTCGTTATTACTTTTCACTCTTGTCATTTTGGTTTTGAGATTTCATAATTAAAGGTTATACTGGTAATAAAAAAGAGCTTCACACTCACAAAAAAAGAAAAGCTTCACTGAAAAAATGAGCCTCTTCTTTATCTAGAAATTCAAAACAAAGCTTAGACAAGTTAGGCAAGATAAAAAGCAGTCAAGATTTATTTTTGCAATAGATAAATCTAAGGTTGTAATTGTTTCTCATAACTAATGGTTGTGATTGAGATTTTTTTTTTTATCTAACGGCTAAAATTTAATTACCATATTACTAATGTTTCATTAGTTTTTCATAATAAATATTCTATTAATTTGCCATAATAAATGTCGTATTAAAAACGATAATAATTAAATTATTCTATTAACAATAGAAAATATAATGAATTTATTTTTCAATTTTTGTTACACAACAGAATTTTTAGTTGGCAGCCGAGCAACAAGCTATGAAAAATAAAACAACCTAGACCACTACCAACATCATTGCTAACTAAGCAATTATTCAGAAATATTAATTATATATTTTATTGACTAATATTTAAATTGGCCAACAATTATTAAGGGGACCACAGTGGTGGTGTTAAGGAAAAAACGATGTGGTATGGTTGGAAATGGTGATAAAAGCTGTTCCAGTAACAACAACAATGGTGGATAGTGTTGTGGAAGTGCTAGCTATTGGTGAGCAGTGGTGACCAGTGAGTAATTTCGCGTCGGGTCACATATTTTTTAATAAATGGTTTAACGTTATTTTTACTCAATAATGATGGATAACAAAGTGTATTGTCATTAGGTTAAGTGGT
This sequence comes from Papaver atlanticum, assembly GCA_023531105.1. Classification (NCBI taxonomy): domain Eukaryota; kingdom Viridiplantae; phylum Streptophyta; class Magnoliopsida; order Ranunculales; family Papaveraceae; genus Papaver; species Papaver atlanticum. The sequence continues at coordinate 2,429,423 of JAJJMB010002379.1, read as the reverse complement.
TAACCATTTGACTACTAGCTATATTTTTATGCAACGACTAACCTCATATTTAGAAGGTCAATGTCATGGATTGTCTGGGAGTTTTGAAGAATTGGAGATATATCTTTTCTGAGTAGAATGGGTTGCCATCTGAAGTGGCTCAACGTTTTATAATATAGTGACTTAGATAAATGAATTAGCATTTATTTGTGTTATTGAGATAGTAAGAACATACAATGCGATATGTACTGTAGAGTCAGTTCTGAGTTTTAATCTTTTTGGACCATTCTTAAAGGGGGCATAATCAACAAGGATCTGAATATTGTTAATATGTACATAATTATTTTTGGGACAAATGAGTTCGAGTAATGTAATTTTGTTTTAACCTACATAATTCGATGTTTTGGTTTTGCACGGTCACTAAAATAAGGGAGATGGAGAAAGGTTGTACCGTTTCAAATGATCGATAATATATCTTTGTCTCTGCAAGCTATAAAACATATCAAATATCGTTGGTTTTTTGTGAAAGAGTATGTGGAAAATAATTCTGATAGGATATAGCCCCCACATGTTGGTTGGTTAGTTTGGTGTGTGCAACCATTTTTGGCCGGTGTCACTGTAGTACAGTGGTAAAGTCACTGGGCGATGATACCAGTGACTTGAGTTCGATACTCGCCAGTATCAAATTCTTTACCGATCGCAAAAAAAAAAAACGGGCGGCGAGAGCGTTATTTGGGAGAATGCCAAAATATCAAATATATTAGAAAGAAATCATATATGAATACATGAGAAAAGATTAGTGGACTGAAGATAGAAATATCTAATGGTTTTTCCTTCACTTTTATATGATAAGGAGGGTAAACTCGATAATTAATAAATATTAAATTTTATATCCAGATAAAAATTAAGCCCGTGTCATTTCGGCACAGTTAAGCGCTAGTTATAATATAAGATAAGGTTATTATAATAAAATACGAGAACCATCAAGTGGTCTGATGGTTCTCATGCTCCCTCCTACTGCAGAGGTAGGATTTCGAAGCATGTAATTGCCAAACAAACTCCCCTTTCAAGGAGTTTGGATGTAGTCTAGGGACAACATTTTACCCTATCAAAAAATAAATTATAAAACACATTGGACTGCTGCTCTACCATTAACATCATGGGTATATATAACTTCGTATGTAATCAATACAAATGACTTGAATGCGCCGTAGTTGGAAATGGAAACAAGTCAAGTCTGTATTACTAACCTCGAACAAAAGGATGATGAGTTCGTTGAGGTCGATATGTCTTCAGGTTCTTAAAAGTGACACGAGTTTGTCTCAAAATATCTAGACTTCCTAGTCTAACCTAACGAAGTTGACTCTAGTAATCAAATCAAGCAGCCTCAAGTTTTGGAGCTAAAATATGACAACCAAACTTGACATACCAATGCTTGGGGGTTCAACTGAGCAATGTTTTACCAACCACCATCACTAATGGCAAGCGTTGATTCTTACTCTTTGTTAGAGCACAACTCAGTTGAACCCACCAAGTATTGGTATGTCAAGTTTGGTTGTCATATTTTAGTATTAAAACTGAAAAAGCGGGGGTATAACAACCACACCAAATAATTCGTTCGGCAATCTGTATGGACTAAACTCTAATATAATTCCGAGAGCACCAACTTAAAAGTGAGACTCAATCAAGAAATATACCTAAGAGTTTTATCTCTATTTCTCAACACAATCAGCAAATCAAACAGATAGAAATCCGCGAGCCTGATTGATATGAGAAATAACTTGGACGATACCAAAGAACAATGCCCAAGTGTCAATCAAGTTATATCCAACAAACAAGGTCGGATTTATCAACTGATTGAACTACGCACAACATATGATATTTTAATTATATAAAAACTAGATATGTGCCCGTGCTATGCACTAGGCATTTCTTTTTCCTTTTCACTTGGTGTGCGCCCCGCCCCGTGGCGATGTACTTTTGATTTGGTGTGCGCAGGGCTTCGCCCCGTCTTGTGACGATGCATTTTTTGATTTGGTGTGCCGCAGCGAGTACATTAAACAGGTGGATAAAATAGGAAATATGTGCAGATATTATTTATATTTTCCTTTTATTTTCGCAGAAAATATGTGTGAAATATGTGTTTTTCTTCTTCTTTCTTTTATGTATTAATTTGGAAAAAAAAAGTCCTAATATAGTAGACCCTCGACTTCTAAATTGAATTTGTCTTCCATAAAATTCTGAATTGAGTCCGAGTCATGGATTTCCAAATTGAATTCTGTTTTATACGAAATTCTAAATTTAGTTGTTTGATTCCTAATATATTTTCCATTCCTAATACGTTTAGTTGCTTAATTCCTAGTATTTACTGAAGTAAATTTATTAATATTTAACGGAAGTATTGTCCACCTTAGATGGTGTTACTAACGTACAGTTAATTATTTGGTGTAAACACGGTGTAACAAAATTAATTAGGTTAAAATTCTGACTGAAGTGTTGTCCACTACATCTTTGTCGTCGCTGTTTTTAACGAACGGTTAAATACATAATGTAAACAAAGCGTAACCCAGTTTTTAATATTCTGACCAATAGAGTTATGCCAAGTGTCCTCACCAAAGCTTCTACATTAGAAAAAACATATTTCGACTAATAGGAAGCGAGGGTTTCTTAACCCTTCAACGTGAGGGCTTATTTTGTCAAGGCTTTTAAGGGGGAAGATATAATGCGGAAAAAAAATAACACAGACACCAGAAATTTTGTTAACGAGGAAACCGCAAATGCAGAAAAACCCAGGGACCTAGTCCAACTTTGAACACCGCACTGTATTAAGCCGCTACAGAAACTAGCCTGCTACAAGTTAACTTCAGACTGGAATGTAGTTGTGAAAAAGCGGGGGTACAACAACCACACCCAATATTTCGTTCGGCAATCTGTATGGACTAACTCCAATATAATTCTTAGAGCACCAGCTAATAAAGCGAGCTCAACCAAGAAATATATCAAAGAGTTATATCTCAATTTCTCAATATAATCCGCAATCAAACATATAGAAATCTGTGAGCCCGATTGATATGAGAAATAACTTGGACGGTACCAATGACCAATGCCCAAGTATCAATTAATTTCAATCAACGACCAAAGGTCGGATTTACCAATCGATTGAACTACGCACAACCTGTGATATTTCAATTATATAAACAAATATAATGGGGAAAAGAAATAACACTGGTACCATAAGTTTTGTTAACGAGGAAACCGCAAATGCAGAGAAACCCCGGGACCTAGTCCAGATTTGAGCACCACACTGTATTACACCGCTACAGACACTGGCCTACTACAAGTTAACTTCGGACTGGAATGTAGTTGATCCCTAACCAAGTCTAACAACGATTAAGTTACAGTCGCGTTCCTTACGTCTCTGAATCCCAGCATGACCCTACGCAATTGATTCTCTTAGCTGATCTCACCCACAACTAAGAGTTGCTACGACCCAAAGTCAAAGACTTATAAACAAATCTGTCTCACACAGATAAGTCTATTCTGATAGATAAATCTATCTCCCACAGATATACCTATGAAGTTTTGTTCCGTATTTTGATAAATCAAGGTGAACAGGAACCAATTGATAATCCGGTCTTATATTCCCGAAAAACAGCCTAGAAATATCAATCACCTCACAATAACTTAACTATATGGTAGTAGAATAAGTTATTGTGGAATCACAAAGAATAAGACAAATAGCTTTGTGATTACTTTTTTATATCTTACCTATCGAAGATCAATCTCGAGCAAATCTTAGAGAAGATAATACTCAATACGATAGAACAAGTAAGATCAGAACACGCAACTACAGAGAAAATAGTTGGGTCTGGCTTCAGAATCCCAATGAAGTCTTTAAGTCGTTAACCTATAATGGTTTTAGGGAAAACATCGATTAAAGGAGAATTGAATCTAGTCACAACTAGTATCACATAGAAGTGTGCAGATTAGGTTTTCCAGTTGCTAGAGTTCGCCCTTATATAGTCTTTAAATAAGGGTTTGATAGCTTAGAAAAAAAGCAATCGATATTCACCGTTAGATGAAAACCTGATTTAAGATCCAAGTTAAGTTTGCTTAAAACCAAAGCAATATCTCTCCATCGTTAGATGATCTTAGCTTGTGTGACACACAAATGAAATATACCTTCATTTAGATATGAGCAACTGTACCTAAACGTGCATATTAAGTTGGCTCAATAACAGTTAACCGAAGTTAGCCATATGAACACTTTTGTACTAAACACATTCATTCTAACACTTCTAGATCAAATGAATCTAATTGTGTTACTCATAAAGTTGTTCAATTATTTATATTCTCATAGAAGTAAACAAGACACGATTGAAGCAAAATAGGATTGGATTCATGATTGTACAAAGTACTTATTCAAGAATCAATTCATGAACATTAAGCCATGGTTTGCAAAGATTGCATTCCTTAATTTATAAATGTATTTTTTCATGAGTATGAAATCATACTAAACCGATTTTAGAAATTTAACCACTTAGTTTACAAACGGGTACGCAAACTTAAGTTCCGGACTTTGGTCTTGTCAAGCAGTTTGCAAACTGGTATGCATACTGCCGTCCCAGACCGTAACTCAGGTAGAACCGTTCGCATACTGGTATGCATACTTGGTTCCCTGACTTTAACAGTTAAAACCGTTCGCATACTGGTATGCAAACTTGGTTTCCGGACCTGAATCATACCACAACAGTTTGCGTACTGGTATGCATACTATGATGTATCCAGACAAAGGTTAATTGTTCTAAACTCCCATTTCAATCATTGAAACATCCTTAGAAGATGACAACAACTGTCTCACACAAACTATTAGCTTATAAGTAATTTTCAAGTGATCAAATGATCAATACGAAACATTCCGAGTCGACATCAAATGACTGTCTCACATAAATCATGTAAGATGTTTCAAGGCAATTTTCACATGATCATCTTTTGACTCATTATTTAGTTTCCAACAAATAAATTATTTCCAACTAAACTCGTCAAGTATAATGGTGAACGTATCTAAACAAAAAAGCTTCCAACACATATTTCGAGAAATATATAAGCGAGTTAAACTCAGCTCGAAATATCAAATGTGTATAATGTAAAAGTCCATACAGCTATACGACTTAGTCTCAATAGGATATAGAATAAAATAGACTTCTGAGTGATAGATAAGTTTTAGTCTCCACATACCTTTTGTTAATGAAGTTCCTCCAAGATCTCCTCAGTAGATCTTCGTTTTCAATCGATGAACGCTGTGAAGTCTAAAGCTCAACTACACATTCTATCCTAATCCGAGACATAGCTATAAGTAGACTAGAAATCAAGACTTATAGTTTTGATCACCTAAACTTGACAAACAATATTGAGATAACAACGCTTGCGAGTTCGACCGAGCAGTGCTCTAACAATCTCCCCCTTTGTCAATTTTAGTGAAAAACCTATCAATACATATGGATTACAAAATAAATAAATTTTGTAGCTTCTCATCCAACATGCTTGATTTCCTTGGTTCTTCAACATTCCTTGAATTCTTCGTCACTCCAAGTACTCCAGTGATTCTGAACGTGGTCAACTCAACATCATTGTTGTTGAAGATCCGTAGCCATAACAATAAGAAAACAGTTGTCCTCAATTATTGTTATACAGTGTCATAGTATTATCACACAGCATCAAAGTTCAATTGTATCATAACTTTGACAAAAATACTACAGTTATATGTATCACTCCCCCTTAGTCAATACTTCATCTCTAAATGATAACCACTCCCCCTTGCATAATGATCCGTAAACCATTGTAGTGTAAACTACACAATAATTCTCCCCCTTTTTGTCAATATAAATTGGCAAAGGTACGAAAACTAGCGGGATCATAATGAAATTCTCATAGATATACTTCATGACTAAAATAGAACATATCAACTTTGTTTCGATGATTTCACATAGTCGAAACTTAGTGTATTCATCAAGGAGTTTATAAAGATACAAGATAACTCCTACAATATTCCACAGCCACACTCCCCACAAAGATTTGGCAATTAAGCACAAGTTCAATTAAGAACTCTCCCCCATAAAATGTCATTCCCGAAAGAACAACAAGAGTGACCTTACTTTTACAAGAAAAGAAGGATTTCTTTGGACATCTTGATACCTAACAGAAACAAAACACAACTACTAGAAACTAATGTAGAATTGAAACAACACTTCACTGGAACTTCAAGATTTTATTTCCCAAAAGATATAGATCGATCCAGGGGCAAGAAAAAGCTAGAAATCTAATGTACCAAAACAACACCAATAGATTGACGTAAGTGTTGAAACGTAGTAGTATCTAGAGGTTTGGTGAGAATATCAGCCAATTGTTAGTCGGAAGGCACAAATTCCATGTTAATGAATAAAATGATACCTAATGTGGATGTGCTTAGTTCTTGAGTGCTCAACAGGATTCTCAGTAATGCGAATCGCACTTGAGTTATCACAAAAGATCTTCATTATTCCAGTGTTAATTTCGTAATCAGCAAGCATTTGTTTCATCCATAGAAGTTGAGTACAACACGAACCTGCCACAATATATTCTGCTTCACATGTTGAAAGGGATTGTGAGTTTTGTTTCTTGCTATTCCAAGCCACAAGATTCAACCCTACATAGTAGAAACCCCCAGATGTACTCTTTCTGTCTTCCACATATCCTGCCCAATCAGTATTAGAATAGGTAGTAAGATCAGTGTTAGTAACAAAGTATAAGATAGATCATAACCAATAGTGTGTTAAATGTATCACATGATCCTTTTTGCAGCAACAAGATGAGATTCCTTTGGATTAGCCTGAAATCTAGCACAACAACCAACACTAAAAGAAATATCAGGTCTAGTAGCTGTAAGATACAAAAGACTTCCAATGAGATTGATAAAGTTTTTGATCTACATTGACTCATTTCTCATCTCGATGTAGTTTACCAGTGGTGGGCATAGGGGTCAGCTTTGGAGTTGACTTATCAAGACCGAACCTTGTAACAAGATCCTTGGCATATTTTTCTTAAGATACGTAAATTCCATCCTTGTGTTGTTGAATTTGTAATCCTAAAAAGAATTTTAATTCACCAACATTGCTCATTTCAAATTCCCTTCCAAGAGAGACCTGAAAATCTTTTTGAAGTTTCTCGGATGTTGATCCATAGATGATATCATCTACATAAACTTGAGCAATGACCATATCTTTCCCACTCCATTTGGTAAAAAATGTTTTATCAACTCCACATCTCGAAAAACCTTTCATAAGAAGAGAAGTAGTTAGTTTTTTGAACCAGGCACGAGGTGCTTGTTTTAATCCATATAATGCCTTTTTGAGCTTAAAAACATGATCTGGAAATTCTGGACTTTCAAATCCTTTAGGTTAGGCAACATAGACCTCTTCCTTTAAACATCCTTTTAAGAATGCAGATTTTACGTCCATTTGAAATAACTTCATTTTTAGAAAACAAACATGATCTAATAACAATCGAATGGACTCCACAGGAGCAAAGGTTTCGTCAAATTCGATACCTTCAATTTGTGAATATCCCTGAGCGACAAGTCTGGATTTGTTTCTGATAATGGTGCCAAATTCATCATACTTGTTCTTGGATATCCATTTGGTACCAACAATATTTTTATTGGAGTGACAATGTACGAGCTCCCATACATCTTTTCTTTGAAATTAATTTAACTCTTCATGCATTGCATTCACCCAGAAGGGATCACTAAGAGCTTCATCAATATTCTTTGGTTCTACGTGCGATAGATAACATCCAAAATTGCAAATATTTTGAAGTTGTCCTCTCGTCTTAGTTGTAGAATCTTTACCTCCAATAATACTGTTAGTATCATGATTCCTTTGAACCCAGAGGTGCCGTGAAGGAGCACGTTCTTGTTCAACAGGAATAGCCTGACTAGGGATTTTCTCCTCGTCATTAGAAACATCAGGTTCAACAACTGTTGGAACAACTTCTATTGATTATGGGATTTCTTTGACTTTCTCAATTGTCTCCGTTGGAGGAAATTCAGCAGGAGGGTCATCATAACGAAAATTTCTCAAATCATCAATGATAACATTTGTTGATTCCATCATAACTTGGGTTCTGAGATTAAATACTCGAAAACCACGACTGTCAGATGCATAGCCAAGAAAGATACCTTCATCGTTTTTCGAATCAAATTTCCCTTTCTGTTCTCGATCTTTTAGAATATAGCACTTACTTCCAAACACTCTGAGATAATGTAAGTTGGGCTTCTCACCATACCATAACTCATAAGGAGTATTTAGGGTCTTTGACCGTAGATAGATACGGTTGATCAAGTAGCATGCTGTAAAAACAACTTCTTCCCAAAACTTTAACGGTATATTTTTGTTATGGAGCATTACCCTTGCCGTTTCCTGAATGTTCTTATTCTTCCTTTCTGCAACTTCATTAGCTTGTGGAGTAATGGGTGAAGAGTATTGTTGAATAATCCCCAGTTTATCACAAAATTCAAACAACTTAGTGTCCTTGAATTCAGTTCCATGGTCTCTTCTAATTTTATTTAGTTTGTGACCCTATTCGTTCTGGATTATATTAATAATAATATTGAATTCACCAAGGGTTTCATTCTTATGAGCTAAAAATGCTACCCAAGTGAATCTGGTGTAATCATCTACCATAACTAAAGCATACTTCTTCCCAGCAACAGTAGGTTGTTGAATAGGACCGAAGAGATCCATATGAATTAAATCAAGTGGAGCTTTAATGAGAATATCTCGAGATGATTTATGTGGAACTTTTGTTTGTTTACCCTTTGACAGGCACCACAGACACCATCAATCTTAGCACTGATTTTGAGAACACCTCTAACAAGTTCTTTGTTGATGATTTTAGTTAGGAGGCGGTAATTGATGTGACCAAAAAGTTCATGCCAAAGATGTGTAGATTCCACCTTAGTCAAATTGCAACAATTATTAAACTGAGTATCTAAGAGATAACAGTTATTTTTACCACGAGTTCCCTGAAAATTTACTTTTCCAGTCTTGTCTACAATGTCACATCCATTTGCATTGAAGACAACTTTATGGCCTTTGTCACAAATTTGACTAACAGAAATGAGATTAGAAGTCATACCTTTAACGTATACGACATCATAAATTTCAGGAATGCCAGGTAGTTTGATCGTCCCCTTCTTGCTTATGTAACAACAACTCCCATCTCTGAATGTTACTGGACCTCCTTCAAAATCGCTTGAATTCACAAACCACGAAAGATCTCCAGTCATATGTCAGCTAAATCCACTATCAAGGAACCATTGAAAGGGTGATGTTGATTTTAGAGCAAAAGCTCTCATACTAACATTACTATCCCGTTTGGGTTTTCTTGTTAGATTTGTACATCTTTTTAGGGCAGTAAACAGTTGTTCAGCTTTCTTGTGAAGATCACTAGCAACCTTTAAACTTTTCTTGAAAGGTGTAAATGTATGTTGAAAATGATCACGAGAACCACAAAACATACATGCACCAACATCTTTTAACTCATCTGAGAAATTCTGAGTCACATCAGGTTTCACAAAGCCTATGCCTCGCTTATCTCCTGACTTACGACAATCCTTCAGGGAGGAATTAAAGGAGTTTCTCAAATCCATTGAAGATACTTTAACAGACTTCAAATCCTTACTTTTTTCAATTTCTACAACAAGATCAGAATTGATCCAGATTTGTTCATCCAACTTCTTCTGGAAAATAACTACCTCTTCAGAACGTTCTCGAAGATTAGAGTTTTTGATATAAACTTCGCAATGAAGACCATCAATTTTCCTTATCAATTGTTGTTTCTCTCGACAAAGATTTTTGATTATTTTTTCTAGATCAAAACACTCAACCTCATCGATGGTTTCTAGAACACACTCATAGTTGAGTAGATCTAATCCTGGTGAAGCGTTTATAGAGACTTTATTATCCATAGAGTCAGATTGCTACAAACACAGACTTATGAGTTCTTAGCGTGTTTGCCTTCTCTGATACCAATTGAAAAAGCGGTGGTACAACAACCACACCCAATATTTCGTTCGGCAATCTGTATGGACTAACTCCAATATAATTCTGAGAGCACCAGCTAATAAAGAGAGCTCAACCAAGAAATATATCAAAGAGTTATATCTCAATTTCTCAATACAATCCGCAATCAAACAGATAGAAATCTGTGAGCCCGATTGATATGAGAAATAACTTGGACGGTACCAAAGACCAATGCCAAAGTATCAATCAATTTCAATCAACAACCAAAGGTCGGATTTACCAATTGATTGAACTACGCACAACCAGTGATATTTCAATTATATAGACAAATATAATGCGGAAAAGTAATAACACAGACATCGGAAGTTTTGTTAAGGAATAAACCGCAAATGCAGAGAAACCTCAGGACCTAGTCAAGATTTGAACACCACACTGTATTGAGCCGCTACAGACACTAGCCTACTACAAGTTAACTTCGGCCTGGAATGTAGTTGGGCCCTAACCATGTCTCACACCGATTAAGGTACAGTCGCGTTCCTTACGTCTCTGAATCCCAGAAGGAATCTACGCACTTGATTCCCTTAGATGATCTCACCCACAACTAAGAGTTGCTAAAACCCAAAGTCGAAGAATTATAAACAAATCTGTCTCACATAGATAAGTCTATTCTGATAGATAAATCTGTCTCCCACAAATATACCTATGAAGTTTTGTTCCGTATTTTGACAAATCAAGGTGGACATGAACCAATTGATAATCCGGTCTTATATTCCCGAAGAACAGCCTAGAATAACAATCACCTCACAATAACTTAACTATATGGTAGTAGAAGAAGTTATTGTGGAATCACAAAGAATGAGATGAAGAGCTTTGTGATTACTTTTTATATCTTAGCTATAGGAGCTAAATCTCGAGCAAATCTTAGAGAAGATAGTACTCAATACGATTGAACAAGTAAGATCAGAACACGCAACTACAATGAAAATAGTTGTGTCTGGCTTCAGAATCCCAATGAAGTCTTTAAGTCGTTAACCTATAATGGTTTTAGGAAAAACCTAGGTTAAAGGAGGATCGACTCTAGTCGCAACTAGTATCACACAGAAGTGTGGGGATTAGGTTTTCCAGCTGCTAGAGTTCTCCCTTATATAGTCTTCAAATCAGGGTTTGATAGCTTAGAAACAAAGCAATCAATATTCACCGTTAGACGAAAACCTGATTTAAGATTTAAGCTAAGTTTGCTTAAAACCAAAGAAATATCTGTCCACCGTTATATGGTGTTAGCTTGTTAAACACAAATGAAATATACCTTCATTTAGATATCGGAAACCGTACCTAAACGTGTATATTGAGTTGGCTAATTAAAATTTAACCGAAGTTAGCCATATGAACACTTTTGTATTAACCACATTCATCTAACACTTCTAGATCAAATGATAATAAAATGAATATACTTGTGTTACTCATAAAGTTGTTAAATTGTTTATATTCTCATAGAAGTATACAAGACACAATTGAAGCAATATGGGATTTGATTTATGATTGTACAAAGTATTTATTCAAGAATCAATTCATGAACATTAAACCACGGTTTGCAAAGATCGCATTCCTTAATTTATTAATGTATTTGTTCATGAGTATGAAATCATATTAAACCGATTTTAGAACTTTAACCACTTAGGTTGCAAACGGGTACGCAAACTTAAGTTCCGGACTTTGGTCTTGTCCAGCAGTTTGCAAACCGGTATGCATACTGTCGTCCCGGACCATAACTCAGGTAGAAACGTTCGCATACTGGTATGCATACTTGGTTCCCGGACTTTAACAGTTAAAACCGTTCACATACTGGTATGCAAACTTGGTTTCCGAACCTGAATCATACCACAACAGTTTGCATACTGGTATGCATACTGTGATGTATCCAGACAAAGGTTAATTGTTCTAAACTCCCATTTCAATCATTGAAACATCCTTAGAAGACGACAATAGCTGTCTCACACAAACTATTAGCTTATAAGTAATTTTCAAGTGATCGAATGATCAAAATACGAAACATTCCGAGTCGACATCAAATGACTGTCTCACACAAATCATGTATGATTTTTCAAGGCAATTTTCACATGATCATCTTTTGACTCATTATTTAGTTTCCAACAAATAAATTGTTTCCAACTAAACTCGTCAAGTATAATGATGAACGTAGCTAAAGCAAAAATCTTCCAACATATATTTCGAGAAATATATAAGCGAGTTAAACTCAGCTTGAAATATCAAAGGTGTATAATGTAAAAGTCTATATAGCTATACGACTTAGTCTCAATAGGATATAAAATAGAATAGACTTATGAGTAATAGATAAGTTTTAGTCTCCACATACCTTTTGTTGATTAAGTTCCTCCCAGCTCTCCTCAATAGATCTTCGTCTTCAATCGACGAACACCATGAAGTCTAAAGCTCAACTACACATTTTATCCTAATCTGAGACATAGCTATAAGTAGACTAGAAATCAAGACTTATAGTTTTGATCACCTAAACTTGAAAAACAAGCTTGAGATAACAATGCTTGCGAGTTCGACCGAGAAGTGCTCTAACAATTTGAGTCCTAACCAAGTCTCACACCGATTAAGGTACAGTCACGTTCCTTACGCCTCTAAAACCACGCTGGATTATGCGCATTTGATTCCCTTAACTGATCTTACCTACAACTAAGAGTTACTACGACCCAAAGTCGAAGACTTATAAAAAAATCTGTCTCCCACAGATATGTCTATTCTTTATTCGGTTTTTGCTCCATCATTTGATAAATCAAGGTGAACATGAACCAATTCATAATCCAGTCTTATACTCCCGAAGAGCAGCCTAGAAATATCAATCACCTCACAACACTCACAACAACCTAACTGATAAACAGAAAAAGTTATTGCGAAATCACAAGAGTCTAAGACGAAGAACTTTTGTGATTACTTTTTATATCTTACCTATCGGAGATAAATCTCAAGTGAATCTTAGAGAAGATAAAACTCAATACGATAAAATAAGTAAGATCAGAATATGCCACTATAGAGAAAATAGTTGGATCTGGCTTCACGAATCCCAAATGAACTTTTCAAGTCGTTAACCGAATATGGTTTTGGAAAAACTTAGGTTAAAGGAGAATCGACATAGAGTTGTTCAATTGTTCGCTATCTCATATAAATATATATGAAAAAATTAAAAAAAATTCGGATTGATTCGTAATCGTACAAAGTACTTATACAAGAATCAATTCATGAACATTAAGCCACGGTTTGCAAAGTTAATTTGCATTCCTTAAATCATAAATGTTTTAGTTCATGAGTATGAGAATCATACATAATCGATTTTAGAACTTAACCACTGAGTTCGCAAACTGGGTACGCTAACAGCAGCTCCGGACCTTGGCCTAGTCAAGCCGTTCGCAAACCCGGTTCGCGAACAATCGTCCCGGACCCAACTCAGGTAAACCCGTTCGCATACTAGGTACGCAAACAATAGTTCCGGACCTTCTCAGGTAAATCCGTTCGCATACTAGGTACGCAAACAAGAGTTCCGGACCTGAATCGTTATAAAACAGTTCGCATACTAGGTATGCATACCGTGTTACATCCAGACATGGGTAATTGTTGTAAACTCTGATTTCAATGATTGAAACATCCTTGGAAGACGACAATGGTAATCTCACACATACCATTAGCTTCAAGTAATTTTCAAGTGATCGAATGATCAATACAAAACTTCCCAAGCTAACATCAAATGACTGTCTAACACAAATCATATAAGATGTTCAAGGTAATTTTCACATGATTATATTTTGACTAAACATTTAGTTTCCAACAATTTCCAACTAAACTCGTCAAGAATATGATGAACATAGCTAAAGAAAAAAGCTTCCAACACATTCGAGAAATAGATAAGCCAGATAAACTCAGCTTGAAATATCAAATGTGTATAATGTAAAAGTCTATATGGCTATACGACTTAGTCTCTTTAGAAGATAGAATAGAATAGACTTCTGAGTGATAGATAAGTTTTAGTCTCCACATACCTTTTGTTGATGAAGTTCCTCCAAGCTCCTTAGTCGATCTTTGTCTAATGAACGCCGTAAAGTCTAAAGCTCAACTACACATTCTATCCTAATCCGAGATATAGCTATAAGTAGACTAGAAATCAAGTATATAGTTTTGATAAACTAAACTTGACAAACAAGCTTGAGATAGCAACGCTTGCGAGTTCGACCGAGCAGTGCTCTAACAAAAAGTCATCTAGAGTCTCTTGCTTAAATACTAGAGTCAACTTCGTTTAGGTTAGACTAGAAAGTATAGGAATATTGAGACATACAAGTATTACTCTGAAGATCTGAAGAATGTGAAGAAGTAACGACTAGAACGAGGACATCATCCTTCCGCTTGAGGTTAGTAATATTGACTTGATATTGTTTCCATTCCTAACGTATCTTTCAAGTCAGTTTATAACATAACATGCGAAGATGTATATATATAATAATACTCTAGTGGTTAGACTTGGTCATATCATTATGATCAAAGTGTCAAGGAATTATTGAATTACGAAGTATAAACGCTTATCTTTTGGAACGTCGTGAATACGACATCAATATAATCTTTGTATTTAGTTACTTGATTATGTGTAAGATATATGTATGATTTCACCCTAGGAAAAAATTTCTTATAACATTTGTTTAAAAGAAGTACATATATGAACTTGTTTCATAATCGAAAGGAAATCACGATTGGTCAGGTTATTTATTGAATATCTTTTTAATGACCAATACAAGATGCAAGGTACAACCTATCTTAACTTATTGATATTTGAGGTATAACCGGTCATAGCCTATACTGTGTAGCATGTTGTAATCGGTCACAAGCTATTTTGCAAAACATGGTGTAACTAGTCACAAGCTACTTTGGGAAGCTAGTTATAATCGGTCACAAGCTAAATTTTGTAAGAAAGGTGTAACTGATCACAAGCTAATTTGGGAATTTAGTTATAATCGGTCACAAGTTACTTTGGGAACCAAGGTGTAACCGATCACAAGCTAACTCGGGAAGTAAGGTGTAACCGATCACAAGCTACCTCTGGGAAGCAAGGTGTAATCGGTCACAACCTAGTTTGGGAAGCATGGTATAACCGGTCACAACCTAGTTTGGGAAGCATGGTATAACCGATCACAGCTTATATTGTAAGTCATGTTAGATACGATCCTAAGGAGTAAAACCGAGTTTCCAATATTCACATATCTCTTTATGTTTTGTGTGAAGCTTGGAATTAGGGTTTGCTGAGAAACTTCTAGATGTCGATATTATTTGAACATGTACATAACACTTTTCATTAATTGTTCAAACATATTCCTTGATACTCAAGGTGATCCCATACCAAAAAATTAAAAAGAATTTAATTATGATTTTCATAATATATATTTTAATTACCAGCAATTAAAGCATATCCTATGGAAAATATTATTAGTTAATGTGCTAGACTAATAATGGAAGTTTTCTAAAGGAGTTTTCGGAAATATGGTTTGGTAATTAATTGGAAATAGGAAAACCGAAATTAGGTACTTTAATGTGAATATCTTGAGAATATTTTCGGTTTTGGAATTTCCTTGTTTTCCAAAAAACCTTGGTCTATAAATACTTGAGTTTGCATTTCTTGCAAACTATCCTAAGAGCCAGGCAAACTTCTTTCGTTTTGTTTCTGGTGGAGCCGTCTATTTGGAGAGGAAAGTACCCTAATTAGGCGAAATCTCTTACGACCGCTCGTTTAAAGACTTCTATGGGATCAAGAAGCTCTACAAATACCGTTGGTGGAAACTAGATAATTGCATTGTTATTTTAGTTTTCGATTATTTATTTGATTGACCAACAGCTGTTGAAACTTTGATTGCACCTAGCTTTTTTATTCTTGAGAACCTTCTCTTTTGATATAAGGCTCACTCAAACTAGATCAAAGTATCGACGGGATCTTTAGAACCATTTTCGGATCTAAAGGCATCTTGTGATAATCCATTGTTAACAGACTCTGTTCTGCGTGTGATTGATTACAAGAGGATTTAAGTTGTGTTGTGCAGGTTATTATTGAAGACAAACGAAGATTTGAAGACGACGAAGATTTTCTTATTAGTTTTCGCATCTTGTGAATTTAGTGCACAAACCTTGATCGTCTGGGATCCAACTAGAATTTTTTTTTATCTTTGATAGACTTGTTTGGATAATTGTGTGAGATCGGCATCACTTTATAGTTTCTCTTTGAGTTATATATTGATTGATTGCAAATCTAGAAATTGATTATTTAGGTTATAAAAGTTTAGATTGATCTAACCAGACAAAGGATTTTATTAGATTAAACGGAAGAACCTTTGTCAACGACTCAGAATATCTTACTACCAAAGATTGATTAGAGTGGTTACCAAACAACTTTATCCTTTACTATTTGGAATACGATCAAAAGGATTGGTGATTCACGTGCGTGACTCTAGAAGTCGAAGACGCAGGGATACTGAGGAAACTAAGTAGCTAGGGGTAGTCTGCTTGGTCTCAACTATACGAAGTTGGTATTAGATTTTGTATAGCGGCTTTATTCTGAGAGTATGCATAACTAGACTGGGTCCCTGGGTTTTTATACATTTGCGGTTTCCTCGTTAACAAAATCTTGCTGTGTCATTTACTTTGTTTTCCGCATTATATTTGTTATTATAATTAATTAAATTACACGCGTATGTTAACCCGAATTACTTGACATTGATTCTAATAGTCAGTCGATTATTACCATAACTATTGCAAAGTAAATATCTTGTTGTCGTATTGTTTCGACCTCGTCCATAAACAATCACACAAGGTAGAAGACTTAAGTTATATTGTCTCGAATCTGTCCATAGACGATCACTTAAGATACCAGACTTATAGGTTGATATTGAAAATATTGTGGTGTATTTGGGTACCCTCGGCTTTTCAATTGGTATAAGAGAAAGAAAACACGAAAAGATCTAACAATTTGTGTTCGGTGGGATCCAACCTATAAGACTTGAATCAATGACTGATTCAGTTAACGTATTGCAAGATGATGAATGCTCAAAATTTGAGAATGCTATCTAGATCTCTAACTCATGATCCAGGAGTTAAATTGATTAATAGTGAAAACGTGGGGGTACTGATGTTATTTTGAAATTTGTTGTAGTAAAAGGTTCGTTGAGACTTGTGAAAGCAATTGATTTTAGACTTATTTAAACTAAAAATAGAGAAAGTTTAATTCCAAATTTGATTTCAAGATTGAAAATAACCAAGACACTAGATTCCACTATTATACATGAATGAATGATGGCAAAAATTCCAAAACTCTAATTATCTTTTAAATCTCTTATTTCTTAATTCATAAATAATCAGGCATATTCTCAAACATTAATTGTATTCCCTAAGAAAAGATTATCTAAACAAAGTATAACCTATCTAATTGAATCACAACTAATTAAGAAAATAATGCAAACAATTAAAATTCTACAAAGTAGTGATTGAGTGAATTATAAAATACAAATTAGAGAAAAATAGAATAGTTACCAATTATTCATGCATAAATAGCTTCCTC
>JAJJMB010002379.1:2356690-2411761 GCA_023531105.1 Papaver atlanticum | reverse complement strand
GGCAGTGAAAGAAAATATTTTCGGATATTTTTTTTTCCTGTTTTAGCACCTTATGCGTTTTACAGCTGAAAACTCTCCTTGTTTAACTCTTACACGCCTATAGCATTCTCCCAGCACATTCCAAACTCTCCCAGCACACTCCAGCAACAGCAGACGCGTGAATATCTTCTCCCTTCTCACGTACTCCCCTGTTTTGCTCCATGAAACGATTCAGCCAATTCTGATCCAAACGAACACCCATACCAGCTTTCTATAGTCATATCACGTCTACCCACTAAGTTTCAGGGATTGAGTCTCACTAAATCACGTCCAAACATCCGATCGAAATTCTGCCAGAGAACAACTATATGAAGTTGGTTTAGATTTTATATATTGGATTAATCCTAAGAGTATTCAATTCTGGATAGGGTCCCTGGGTTTTTCTGCATTTGCGGTTTTCTCGTTAACAAAATCTTGGTGTGTCTTTTACTTTTCTATTTCCGCAATTATAATTAGAACTAAAATACACAAACGTTAATTCCTATTTACTTGATAGCAATCCTATTATGTTTGTTTAAGTCCGAACCTATTATCAAGTAAACATACTTCGTTGTTGTATTGTCTCGATCTTGTATCCATAGTCAATCACACAAGTTATCTTGTTGTCGTATTGTCTCGATCTCGTATCCATAGACGATCACATGAAGTTTGAATCGCTTAGTTGTATTGTCTCGACTCAGTCCATAGACAATCACTTTCGGAAAAAGGACTTATAGGTGAAAAAGTTTTAGATTGAGGTATATTTGGGTACCCTCGTCTTTTAAATTGGTATCAGAGCAGGAAAACACGAAAAGATCTAACAATCTGTGTTTGGTGCGATCCATCCTATAAGATATGAGTCAGAATAAGAAAAGTAATGTTAAACTTATGAAGAACTCAGTTAACGTATGTCAAGATAATGAGAATAATATCTCAGAGAAGGTCAATGGAAATTGGTCTCGTAATTCTTTTCGAAAATCAAAGAAAAAGTCTATGACTGATAACTTGATTGCGAATCAGGTTCCTGATCAGAAAAGAATGAATCCAAAACTCAAGAAACATGTTTTGGATCCGACTCCAATCTCTAGTGAAAAATTGTCTGAAAAGAGATTACATTCACTAGACTGCCCAAGTTCTGGTTTTCGAAAAATGTTAGAAAGATTTTTCAAACATGTTGAAAGCTATTCAGAAAAGGGAAAAACAACTGACAGTCTAGATGATGTCCTAGAACTTATTGTTCAATTGAATTTAAGACTTGGTTTAAGACTTGGTTTCCCAAGTCTTAAACATACATAGCCCGTGCATCAGTTTTTTAGATTTGGGATTATTTAAACCCGTGCAATTATTATTATGTATTTTCTTCGAAATTTTGTGAAACGATTTCCTATTGGTATAAATATTCTCTGTGGGACCGGAAACTCTAGAATTTATTATTATATATTTTAAATTTTATATAACAATTTCTTATTGGTCTAATTATTCTCCATGGGGCCAGAAGCTCTAAAAATCAAGCTTGATTTAGCTTTTAACCACAACAAAGGAAATTCACCTGAAATCATATTATTAATTTATTGAGCAGAAGGGCATCCTTTTTTCCTGGCAGATTATTTGGAACAAAAATTGGCTCTACGCAACGAAGTTCATCAGCAGACCACAGAGTGTGAAATTCTTGCTCAATCGCTGGAGCATTCACAAATAAGGAATAAGATTCTTATTGAAGATCTTCTTACAAAGACATGTCGAAAGGTATATCTAGACAAGTGTTTATAAAAACATTTCCAACAAGGAATGGATACCTTAAGAGAACATATAGAATGTCTTGAACAAAAGACATCAGCAATTTGTCGAACGGCAGATCTAGACCACACGGGTTCAAGTTCAAGGAACATACCATCCTGGGCACAAGATGTAATCAAGGATGTAGCATCTCGCAATATTCTTGATGAAGAAGATGGTTTCAAAACCCACATAAGGGAACATGATAGTGTCCCTACAGATAAGGAGGAAGAAATTCCTTAAAAGGTATTCGGTGAGAAAGATCCTCACCCCAATGCTTAATTGGGTTGGAATGTGCATCCTTACAATGCCCAATTTTCTGATGTAAGGAAGCACACATATCTGGGCTATCTGTATCCTGTCAATAATCTCTTATTCAACATAGAGTGTTTACACAATCTACTGATAAGATGTTTAAATCTGTCTCCTTGTGTAGAAAAGTTGTCTCACAAACAACTTGTGTAAAAAAGATAAGTTTTCCTATCTAAAGAAGTTTTAGATACGTGATCTAAAAGGTTGATTCTTTCTATAGAATCTTTGTGATTATCTAACACATTAGATGCAAAAATCTTTTCAAATCTGGTCAGAAATATTTATTTAAGGTTGACTCCTATGTTTGGAATGTGTTAAATGTTTCTCAAATATATGAAATCATATTATTTGAAAACCTATGGTAACATGATGTATCCTCAAACCAGATCTCAAGCAAAACTCCTGAAAGCCTTGAATGGAATGACTTCTAAGGAAACTGTTCATCTTGATAATACCTTCAAGAAATCTGGTTGTGAAGATATAGAAAGTGAAAAGGAAGATGTGACTCATCTCCTTGTCAAAAATAGTTTGGATGCTAAGATTGATATTATCAATCTACGACAAGTCCCTCTCAGTACTATTGAAACTCATCATAGACAGGATGCACTACTAAGAACTGTTATCCGTAACCAAAGAAAGCTGATTAAACTTGGAATCGGTAATAGGGAGTATGCTCGAAATATTAATCGAAAGGCTAATGCTTTAGCCTGTAAACATAATCAAGGTACTGTGTGCAGAATCCGAGATATCAGTCGAGATGCTGTTGATGAAGATCCTGAAAAATTTGAGGAAATTGAAGATGATCTTTGAAAAATCTGTTGAAAAATAGACATTAGTATTTAACTATTTCAATAAGGTCTATTATGAATAAAACTATCTATTATTTATGAATAAAATTATTAGTTTATAATTTTTCTTGTGATAGTTTTCGATTACATAGCCTGTGCTTGAATGCTTTATATTATTGCTATGTATGTTTATGGGATGTTTGATTTCGGTTTTCATGACCTTAATATTCGATCTCATATGGTGTGAACGCTTATGGTTTGGGTGACTTTTTGGTTTAGCAGGATTAAGTTCTAGCCCATGTTGGTAGGCTTTATCAAAGGATCATAAGAGGTTCTAATTGAAACAAATATGTGAAAAAGTCACAATATGTTGAATCGTTTTTGGTTTAGCATAAAAGCATATGTGTTTCGGGGTTTCAACATTTGCATTGCATTAGTTAAAACCGGTTTTCAACCTTTCTCTGGTAATGGTTGGTCCTTGTTGTTGTTCTTTTGTCTTGCGAGAGGATGACAACACAACGGGGGAGAGTTCTATCTTGAACTGACGCTTAATGATATATCTTTCTGGGGAGAAAAGGATGCGGAATTTGAGGTAACGAATTTGTTAGTTAATCGTTTTCCTGTTTAAGAAAAGCCTGATTTTATTGCATATATTTATTGCTTTTGCTTAACAAAATTTCGGTACAATTGATGTTTATTCCATTATTTGTGTATGGATGTGTGTGTGATTCAATTGTTTCTGGTTAAGAAAAACTATTGTTATCTTGCTTTATTGTTTGGTATCAATTGTTTAGGCTTACAAAATTTCGGTGCAATTGCGGTACTATAATGTCTATGTTTGTTTCAATTGCTTCCGGTTGAGGTAAATAATTATGCAAGTTGATTTATGTTGGTTTGTATGAATTGTTTATGGCTTAATAAAAGGGTTTTCGGGATCAATTGTTTAGTCCAATTGGATTCCGGATAAAAGAAACTAAGTTAATTCTGATCTTAGTTAGACTTATCAAAGTGGAGGTTTCGGTTATTCAAGTCTAATCGAATGCTTTAACAAGAAATGCTATTTAACTAACCTAGTATTTGTCTTGTTTAAAAGTGAAAAGTCTAAGTTATTATTTGAATAATTAGAACCTGATGAGAAAAATATAGTTAATTCTGATCTTTATTTTGGTCTTATCAAACAAGCGATTGTATTTGTACAATCGTTTTAGCAAAGGAACTAAGGTGCTTAGACTATTTTTTGGTTTGCTAAACTATTAGGGAAAATTACTTCGGGTAATTGTTTCCTTGGTAACATATCAAAACAAAATTACTTTGTAGTTTCGGTTTTGATATTGGTTATCAAAATGGTGTGTGGAACCCTCGTGCTTAACTCTTATAGGTTTTGCAAGTCATTTGAGATTTATAAGATCCTTTCAGTTTGTCTTTTATTTGCTCATACCTTTGTCATTTTGTGACAAAAAGGGGGAGAAATATATGGAGTAAACAAGTGATTTGGTATCACTAAGGAAAGGGCAATGGTGCTTAAACGTTATTTCTAACGAAAGAGTAAAGCATAGACTAAGGGGGAGTAACATATCATATGATGATGGAATAACAAAGACGTGTGGATTGAAAATCTACCTATCTTACCTTTAGGGGGAGTATTAGCTTTGTTATTATAATTTCAACAACGGCATTTATGGATTGAATGTATACAGGTTATTGTGTTGTTGAAACTTGGAATCAAGCATATGTGTGATGAATTCTTGTAATTTGTTTATCCATATGATGTAAGAGTTTTGTCACTAAAATTGACAAATGGGGAGATTGTTAGAGCATAGCTCTGTTGAACCCACCAAGCGTTGGTATGTCAAGTTTGGTTGTCATATTTTAGTGAATCAAAACTCATTTAAAGAGTCGCTTGATTATTTACTAGAGTCAACTTCGTATAGGTTAGCTAGAAAGTTACTAGGATATGAGACTTACAAGTTTTACGTAAAGACTTGAAGAATGTGAAGAAGTAAAGAACTACAATGACGACATCATCCTTCCACTTGAGGTTAGTAATATTTGATTTGAACTGTTTCATTCCTAACGTATCTTTCAAGTCGTGCATATTGAAAACATAACTGCGAATCTGTGAATGATCATACTCTAGTTAGACATAGTATTAAGGAATTACAATACGAAGTATAACGTCTATCTTTTGAACTTCGTATATAAGTCATCGACATAATCGTATGAATGCTATTGTGATTATGTACGGGTATGGGTGAAGATTTCGTCCTAGTAAATAATGTTTTTACATTCGTTTAAAGGAAGTACAATTCATAAACTTGTGTTATGAATCGAAAGGGAAATTGCTAGGCTTATTGGTAGTGTTATTCATTACAAATCTTTGGATTTCCAATATGTGTGTTTAGTATAACCGCTCATAACTTGTTTATGTATCTTGGTAAAACTATTCACAAGGCCTGTCTTTTGTATTGGTATGACTTTTATTAGTGGAACCGATCTTAAGTAATCACCTGAGATAGTATGATCGATTTACTGTAATTGGTATGACCGACTCTAGACATTGGGGAACCGATCCTAGTAAGAGGTGCAACCGATCACAAGTAGAGGAATCGATCCTTGTAAGAGGTGCAACAAAATATTAGAGATTGGTAACCGATCCTATGACTTGTGCAACCGAATACAAGTTAGATACCATATATATGTGGTAACCGAGTCCTAGTACCTAGTCAACCAATTTTTGGAAAGCTAGTGTGACTAATCTTAGTACCCACATGGAGGTAGAACCGAAACTTGTTTTGGTAGAACCGTTTAAACCCATGATTGGTGATTTTATAAGATAATCAATCACATAGTTCTTGGAAGTCGGATGAACCAATTTTAAACTTGTTTTGAAGTGTGGCAAATCGGTTCCAAGATTGTAAATATGAAAAAGGATTTACAAAG
The DNA here is from genome assembly GCA_023531105.1 of Papaver atlanticum. Lineage (NCBI taxonomy): Eukaryota > Viridiplantae > Streptophyta > Magnoliopsida > Ranunculales > Papaveraceae > Papaver > Papaver atlanticum. The sequence continues at coordinate 2,405,927 of JAJJMB010002379.1, read as the reverse complement.
TAAAGATGTCGACATACTTTGAACATGTGCAGTAACTCTTATCTTTTATTGTTCAAGGAAATTCCTTAATAGCTAAAGGAAAATCCCGGATCGAAATAAATTGAGAATCTTTTAATTAAGGTTTTTAGTTTTATATGCTTTTAATTTCCATCAATTAAAATGTATATCTTTAGAAAATAAAAATTGGTAATGTGCTTTTACTAATTGGAGATTTTCTACTGAGATTTCGGTCAATATTTGGACAGTGCATTTCCAGGAATTATGAAAACCGTTTTTGCCCTTATTGCATATCTTTGAGAATATTCGTTTTTGGAAATTCCTTGGTGTCCAAACTTCCTTGGTCTATAAATATTGAAGTTTGCATTTCAAGCAAACTAATCCTCAGAGCCAGCAAAACTACCTAGTTGTGTTTTTACTGGTGGAGCCGTCTATTCGGAGAGGAAAGTACCCTAATTAGGCGAAATCTCTTACGACCGCTCGTTTTAAAGACTTCTTTGGGATTGGGAAGCTCTACGAGTACCGTTGGTAGGAAACTAGATAATTGCAGTTTATTATTAGTTTTCGATTGATTTGATTGACTAACGGTTGTTGAACTTTGATTGCACCTAGTTTGTTTATGCTTGAGAATCTTCTCTTCTGATATAAGATTCACTAAAACTAGATCGAAGTTTCGACGGGGATCTTTAGACTGTTAGCAGATCTAAAGACGTCTTGTGATAATCCATTGTTAACAGACTCCGTTTTATGTGTGATTGGTCACAAGAGATTCAAGTTGATTGTGTGCAGGTGTTTAAGATCTAAGAAGATTTGAAGACGAAGAATATTTCTGATTTGGGTTCATAATCTTTGGTGTGCACAAAACTTGATCGGCTGTGAAAAAGTGGGGGTACAACAACCTCACCCAATAATTCGCTTAGCAATCTGTATGGACTAACTCCAATATACTTTTAAGAGAATCAACTAGACAGTAAGACAGAATCCTAATAAAAAGTATATCAAAGAGTTATATCTCAATTTGTCGATTCAATCCTTACTCAAGCAAATAGAAATTTACGAGTCTTATTTAATATAAGAGAAATTAACTTGAATGGTACCAAAGACCAATGTTCAAGTATCAATCAATTTCAATCAACGGCCAAAGGTCGGATTTCCCAATTGATTTATTAAACGCACAACCTGTGATATTTCAATTATATAACAAAATATAATGCAGAAAAGAAATAACACAAACACCAGAAGTTTTGTTAACGAGGAAACCGCAAATGCAAAAAAATCCCGGGACCTAGTCCAGATTGAACACATACTGTATTAAGCCGCTACAGACACTAGCCTACTACAAACTAACTTCGGTCTGGACTGTAGTTGAACCCCAATCAATCTCACACTGATCCAAGGTACATTTGCGCTCATTACGTCTCTGATCCCAGCAGGATACTATGCACTTGATTCCCTTAGCTGATCTCACCCACAACAAAGAGTTGCTACGACCCAAAGTCGAAGACTTTAATAAACAAATCTGTATCACACAGAAAAGTCTACAAGAATAGATAAATCTATCTCCCACAGAAATAACTACAAGTTTTTGTTCTGTCTTTTGATAAATCAAGGTGAACAGGAACCAATCGATAACCCGGACTTATATTCCCAAAGAACAACCTAGAATTATCAATCACCTCACAATAATCTTAATCGACTAGCGAAACAAGATATTTCGGAATCACAAACGATGAGACGAAGATGTTTGTGATTACTTTTCTATCTTTCCTATCGGAGAAATTAATCTCGAGCCAATTTTACAATTGTACTCAATACGATAGAAACAGCAAGATCAGATCACGCAACTACAGAGAAAATAGTTGGGTCTGGCTTCACAATCCCAATTAAGTCTTCAAGTCATTAACCTATAGGGTCTCGGTAGAAACCTAAGGTTAAAGGAGAATCGACATTAGCTTATACAACTAGTATCACACAGGAGGCGTGGAGATTAGGTTTCCCAGTTGCTAGAGTTCTCCTTTATATAGTCTCCAAATCAGGGTTTACAATCTAAGTTACCTTGGTAACAAAGCATTCAATATTCACCGATAGATGAAAACCTAATTAGATTCAAGCTAATATCTTTCAACCGTTATATCGAACTTTGCATGTTATACACAAATGAAATATACGTCATTTAGGTTTGTGTAACCGTACCTAAACGTGTACAAGTCGTTGGTTCAACAGTAGTTAACCAAATGGTTAGCCATATGAGCACTTTCATATCAACCTTATTCATCTTCACCATAACTAGTACAAATGACTCAAATGAACTAGTTCAAGAATTGTTCAATTGCTTAGATCTTATAGAAGTATACAAGACACAATCGAAGCAAAATCGGTTTTGATTCACTCGAATCGATTCATGAACTTTATAACCACGGTTTGCAAATATGCATTCCTTAGTTTATATAAATTTAAGTTCACGAATAAACTAATTTTAGAAAGTAACACACTTAAGTATGCGTACTTAAGTAACCGGATTTTAGTTTGTTTGGTTTCCAAACTCAGCAGAAATTTACGGACGTGAACTTTCCACCAGTATGCGTACGGGTACGCAAACTTAGGTAACCGGATTGAGTTGGTTTTTATTTCCAAACTCAGCAGAAATTCACGGACGTGAACTTCCGCCAGTATGCGTACAGGTACGCATACTTTCCCAGTCTCCATCAACCATTTAGTACACACACATGTATGCATACATTTGGTTCCCGGTTTTGGACTCATACACTAATGCGCGAACACATTATATGCTTATATCCAATGATAGTTACATGTTCTAAACTCTTATTTCAATCATTGAAACATTCTTAGAGGATGTTAAATAGAGGTTATTCACACACTATTCTTTTGTCTATATAGCAATACGACTTTTGTCTCAAGATAGGAGATAGAGTATAGACTTTTTGAGTGATAGATAAGTTCAAGTCTCCACACACCTTTTAGTCGATGAAGTTCCACCAGTTCCTTGAGTAGTTCTTCGTCTTTGTATGATGAACGCCGTGGAGTCTAGAGCTCAACTAAACTTTCTATCCTAGTCCGAGACTTAGCTATAAGTAGACTAGAAATCAAGACTTATAGTTTTGGTAACTAAACTTGACAACAAGCTATAGATAGCTACACTTGCGAGTTCGACCGAGCAGTGCTCTAACAATCTCCCACTTTGTCAATTTTAGTGACAAAACTATCAATACATATGGAATACAAAAAATAAACTTTGCAGCTTCTCTTCCACATGCACGATCTCCTTGGTTCTTCAACATTACTCGAAATCTTCGTCACTTCCAAGTACTCCAATGATTCCAAAGGTTGTAAGTTCAGCATCATCGTTGTTGAAAATCCGTAGCCATAACAATGAGAAAACAAAAGCTCTCAATCATTGTTACACAGTGTCATAGTATTATTAGACAACATCAAAGTTCAATTGTATCACAACTTTGACAACAATACTATGGTGATATGTATCACTCCCCATTAGTCAATACTCCATCTCACATCGAAACCACTCCCCATTACATAATGATCCGAAAACCATATGTATTTGTAGTGTGAACTACACATTAATTCTCCCCCTTTTTGTCAATAAAATTGGCAAAGGTACGAAAAATAGTGGGATCCTAATGAAATTTCCATAGAGACATTTCATGACCAAAAGAAAGCACATATCAACTTTTTAGATGTAATCATATAGCCGAAACTAAATGCATTCATCAAGGAGTTTATAAAGATATAAGATAACCCCTATAATATTCCACAGCCGCACTCCCCACAAAGATTTGGCAATACAGCACAAGTTCAAATAAGAACTCTCCCCCATATAATGTCATTCCCGAAAAAACAACAAGAGCGACCTTACTTTCACGAGAAAAGAAGGATTTCTTTGGACAAAAGCAAATCATATAAGAATATGAATTTGTATCCAAAGTACTCAATTGAATTAACCACAAGTGAACCCATGATTAATTCAACCGGAATACTCAACTAAATTAACCACAAGAGAACCCACGATTAATCCAATTGGAAATGCTCAACATAAGAGAACTTACGGAGCACACAGTACATACATAAAAGATATGGATCAGGGAAGATCAATACTGCGGAATAGACAAAGTCTCATTCTATCTTCCATCACTATTTGCACAATGACATTCAATAGACTTAATCTTTGTAAACAAAAGCTCATCCTTTCTTCCATCAATATTTGCATAATGACATAAAAGGCTTAACTTTTGTTTTTGTCAAAAGTTCATTCATTCTTTTATCAATACTTGCATATCGACATACGAAGGACTTAACTTTTGACAACATATGGGACAATCATAGTTCACGGACGCAAACACACATATCCCATAACAAATTGCAATATATAAAACCATAAAGATTAATACTGCAAAATCATCTTCCAAACAAACTTTAGAATTTAAACAAATAAATATAAAAACATTGAAGATGAAAATCGTTGGACATAGCTATGTGTAATCACAATAATGGCTATTCCAAACTCTAGTTATTCTTCTTAAAAACACAAGAATAAAATTCTCATAAGAAGCTTTCCTAGACAAAAACAAAACAGAACTCCTATGAAGCATTTCACTTACTTTGAGTACTCTTCTTATATTTCCTGTATTCATCAAGCTCATCTTCGATCAGATCAATCCTGGATTCAAGGTTATCTATCTTTTCTTCAAGTCTTTTGGAAGAGACTTCAAGTTCATTCTTCAGGGCGAGCACTTGTTCCAGGACGAGATCCATGATTAAAGAGAGCTTATCAAAATGAGAGACATAGGGATTCCCATCAGAGGAGGAATCACGCTTGTCAGAGCACATCTCACCATCAGAAGAGTCAAAACGAACCTTCTTAGAGGGAAAAAGAACAGTCCAGACATCACTTTCTTTGCTTGAAAGACTTGATGAGGACATGATAGAAGAGAAAAATGAAATGCTCTCACCAAGGAGAAATCTTCATCTTTAAAAAGGAATGAAGATAGGGGATAAATTTCCAAAAAGACCTTTGACCAAAACCCTAACAGAATTTGGTTATCTCCCAGAAAAAGTCTTTACAGGAACAAAACGTTCACGTACACAAACGGTTCTTGACAAAACAAAAACAATTTTTTTTTAAGAGCAACAGAAAGAACCAAAATAGGGAATCAACAGAAATATTTCATCACAACCCTATTGAAGATTATGATTCTTGCCCAAGAGAGATAAGCAAGAATCATTTTGATCAAAATTACAGAATATAATTTCTCCAATCCATAACAGGACTGGGAGTTTTCTTACGAGGGGATGAAGTGTTTGTAATTCCTTGTTTCTGTTTTGCCTTCAAGAAAGAAGAGTTATGCACATCATTCTTTCCCCTTTTTAGCACAGTTTTGAAAACCTTGTTTGTTGATTTTCGTAAACTATGAATGGTTTTGGAGATCTTTTTTGAAAGGAATGAGGATTTCCTAGGAGATTTCCTTTTCATCTTCTGAACGCAAGGTTTAACATAGGACAAATATTCTTGACCTTTAGTGCTTACAATTTCAAGATGATCCTGATTTTCATACAAGGAGACCAAACAGTTTGGTAAGTCCTTGTGGTTCTTCATATCATCCTCGTCAGGGCGATTTGAGACAGGCATGGAATCATGAGTAGTTTACTGATAATGCTTACAAGAATCAATCGGGAAAGTAAGATGTTTCTTATTAGAATCACACATGCAAGTGATAGCAACCTCCTGTTTTAATTTAAACAGTTGACATTCCAGATCTTCAATCTTTTTAATCAAGGCTTCCTTTTCCAGTTGGAATACTTCTTGAGAAGTAAGATTGTTCATCGCGGAATGGTCAGGACTGTTAGGACGACAAGTGTGATTGTCATCAAAGAGATTAAGAGAACTTTCACATATAACAACATCAGGACAGTAGTTGAGAGTTTCCATCCATGCTTTAATTATCTCACATAACTCTTCATCAGAATTTCTGGAAGTATCATGGACACCTCTATAGCACTTAGAACAAGTTTCATAGCATTCCTAAACTTTTCTATTCCTTTTATTGATTGACTTAGCATTCTTTTGAGACTTTCTTTTACTTTATCTAAGAGTTTTCTTAAGCTGTTGTACAAACAGTGACAAAGTTGAATTGAAGCAATTCTCATCCCTCGTATCAATCAATTTAGGACGTCGAGACTTTTTATCAGATGTAGCAACATGGTTACTAAACAAGTGACGTTTTTCTCTTTGACTAAGTTTAAGATCGAAAATCTTAAGATTTCCAACAAGAGTAATTCTGGAAAGAGTATCAAGGTTATTTCCCTCAATGATGGCATGCTTCTTAGAATCGTATCTAGATGGCAGCGATCTGAGAATTTTCATCACAATGTCCTTTTCAGGAATAGTCTTTCCCAATGCAAAGGATGCATTAAAAATTTCAGACACTTTGTGATTAAACTCATCAAATGAATCTTCATCTGCCATACGTAGGTTTTCCCAATCGGAATTTAGGTTTTGAAGCCTGGCTTCCTTTTCACTGGTATTCCCTTCAAATACGGTTTCTAAGATATCCCAAGCATCTTTAAACCGAGTGCACGTAATCACATGGTGCTGAAGATTTGGGGTAATGGCATGTATGATGACATTCAAACCGTCAGAATTTTGCTTTGCAGCAAGTATTTCAGCAGCGTCATATGCACCAATATCTTTTGGTACGATTGCATCTCCTACTACCACAACGGGAGCATCATAGCCATTAACTACATAAACCCATGATTGAAAATCACGCGCTTGAAGAAAAGCACGCATAACAATTTTCCACCATAAGTAATTTGAGCCATCGAAGACTGGTGGTACGTTTATAGAGATAGCACTTCTGTTCATAGAGTCAGATTGCTACAAACACAGACTTATAAGGTCTTAAACGTGTTTGCCTGCTCTGATACCAATTAAAAAATTAGGGGTACAACAACCTCACCCAATAATTCGCTTAGCAATATGTATGGACTAACTCCAATATACTTTTAAGAGAATCAACTAAACAGTCAGACTCAATCTTAATAAAAAGTATATCAAAGAGTTATATCTCAATTTCTCGATTCAATCCTTACTCAAGCAAATAGAAATTTGCGAGTCTAATTAAATATAAGAGAAATTAACTTGAATGGTACCAAAGACCAATGTTCAAGTATCAATCAATTTCAATCAACAACCAAAGGTCGGATTTCCCAACTGATTGATTCAACGCACAACCTGTGATATTTCAATTATATAACAAAATATAATGCAGAAAAGAAATAACACAGACACCAGAAGTTTTGTTAACGAGGAAACCGCAAATGCAAAAAAATACCGGGACCTAGTCCAGATTGAACACATACTGTATTAAACCGCTACAGACACTAGCCTATTACAAACTAACTTTGGTATGGACTATAGTTGAACCCCAATAATTCTCACACTGATCAAAGGTACATTTGCGCTCCTTACATCTCTGATCCCAGTAGGATACTACGCACTTGATTCCCTTGGCTGATCTCACCCACAACTAAGAGTTTCTACGACCCAAAGTCGAAGACTTTAATAAACAAATATGTATCACACAGAAAAGTCTACAAGAATAGATAAATCTGTCTCCCGCAAAAATACCTACAAGTTTTTGTTCCGTCATTTGATAAATAAAGGTGAACAGGAACCAATAGATAACCCGGAGTTATATTCCCGAAGAACAACCTAGAATTATCAATCACCTCACAATAATCTTAATCGACTAGCGAAACAAGATATTGCGGAATCACAAACGATAAGACGAAGAGGTTTGTGATTACTTTTCTATCTTGCCTATCAGAGAAATTAATCTCGAGCCAATTTTATAATTGTACTCAATACGATAGAAACAGCAAGATTAGATCACGCAACTACAGAGAAAATAGTTGGGTCTGGCTTCACAATCCCAATGAAGTCTTCAAGTCGTTAACCTATAGGGTCTCGGTAGAAACCTAAGGTTAAAGGAGAATCGACTCTAGATTATACAACTAGTATCACATAGGAGGTGTGGGGATTAGGTTTCCCAGTTGCTAGAGTTCTCCTTTATATAGTCTCCAAATCAGGGTTTGCAATCTAAGTTACCTTGGTAACAAAGCATTCAATATTCACCGTTAGATGAAAACCTGATTAGATTCAAGCTAATATCTTTCAATCGTTAGATCGAACTTAGCTTGTTATACACAAATGAAATATACGTCATTTAGGTTTGTGTAACCGGAACTAAATGTGTACAAGTCGTTGGTTCAACATTAGTTAACCTAATGGTTAGCCATATGAGCACTTTCATATCAACCTTATTCATCTTCACCATAACTTGTTCAAATGACTCAAATAAACTAGTTCAAGAGTTGTTCAATTGCTTACATTTATAGAAGTATACAAGACACAATCGAAGCAAAATAGGTTTTGATTCACTCGAATCGATTCATGAACTTTATAGCCACGGTTCGCAAATATGCATTCCTTAGTTTATATAAATTTAAGTTCACGAATAAACAAATTTTAGAAAGTAACACACTTAAGTATGCGTACGGGTATGCGTACTTAAGTAATGGATTTGAGTTTGTTTTGGTTTCCAAACTCAGCAGAAATTCAAGGACGTGAACTTTTCTCCAGTATGCGTATGGGTACGCAAACTTAGGTAACCGGATTGAGTTGGGTTTGATTTCCAAACTTAGCATAAATTTACGGACGTAAACTTCCGCCAGTATGCGTACGGGTACGCATACTTACCCAGTCTCCATCAACCATTTAGTACACACACAAGTATGCATACATTTTGTTCCCGGTTTTGGACTTATACACTAATGCGCGAACACATTATATGCTTATATCCAATGATGGTTACATGTTCTAAACTCTTATTTCAATCATTGAAACATTCTTAGAGGATGTTCTAAACTGTGATATTTCAATTATATAGAAAATATAATGTGGAAAAGAAATAACACAGACACCGAAATTTTGTTAACGAGGAAACCGCAGATGCAGAAAAACCCGGGACCTAGTCCAAATTTGAACACTACACTGTATTAAGCCGCTACAGACACTAGCCTACTACAAGTTAACTTCAGACTGGAATGTAGTTGAGCCCTAACCAATCTCACACTGATCAAGGTACAGTTGCGTTCCATACGCCTCTGAATCCCAGCAGGACTCTGCGCACTTGATTCCCTTAGCTGATCTTACCCATAACTAAGAGTTGCTACGACCCAAAGTCGAAGACTTGATAAACCAATCTGTCTCACACAGAAAAATCTATTGAATTAATAGATAAAATTTTCTGACACAGAAATACCTAAGAGTTCTGTTCCATCTTTTGATAAATCAAGGTGAACAGGAACCAATTGTTACACCGAACTTATATTCCTGAAGAACAGCCTAGTAATATCAATCACCTCAAAATAATCTTAAACGTATGGTAGCGAAACAAGAAATTGTGGAATCACAAACGATGAGACGAAGATGTTTTTGACTACTTTTTATCTTGCCTATCGGAGATTAAATCTCGATCTAATCTTAGAGAAGATAGTACTCAATCACGATAGAAAATAGCAAGATCAGAACACGTAACTAAAGAGAAATAGTTGGGTATGGCTTTACAATCCCAATGAAGTCTTTAAGTCATTAACCTACAGGGTTTTGGAGAATACCTAAGGTTAAAGGAGAATCGACTCTAGTCGCCACTAGTATCACATAGGTGGTTTGGGGATTAGGTTTCCCAGTTGCTAGAGTCGTTAACCTACTCAAGTATGCGAACGGGTACGCATACCTAAGTGGCCGGACTAAGTTTGGGTTCGCCAGTATGCGAACGGGTACGTATACCATCCAAACTCAGTTAAATCCCGGAACTTGAAACTCACACCAGTACACATACCGGTATGTATACTGAGTTCCCGTACTTTCATAAACCAACCAGTACGCATACGGGTATACATACTATGGTTCCCGGACTTGGAATATCTTGCAACAATTAGCATACAAGTACGCATATTGTGCTATATCCAATCATGGTTATTTGTTCTAAACTCCCATTTCAATCATTGAAACATTCTTAGAAGACGACAATAGCTGTCTCACACAATCTATTAGCTTCGAAGCAATTTTCAAGTGATCGAATGATCAATACGAAATATTCCGAGTCTACATCAAATGACTGTCTCACACAAATCATGTAAGATGTTACAAGGCGATTTTCACATGACCATCTTTTGACTTTCGTCAAGAATATAAGATGAACTTGGTTAAAGCGAAAGTTTACCAATACATATTTTGAGAAATATGTAAGCGAGTTAAACTCAGCTCGAAATATCAAATGTGTATAATCGAAGTCGATATAGCTATACGACTTTTTTTTTTATCAAATAGGAGATAGAGTAGATAGACTTTTGAATGATAGATGAGTTCAAGTCTCCAAATACCTTTTGCTTATGAAGTTCCACAAGCTCCCCTTAGTAGTTCTTCGCCTTCAATCGATGAACGACGTGAAGTCTAAAGCTCAACTACACTTTCTATCCTAATCCGAGACTTAGCTATAAGTAGACTAGAAATCAAGACTTATAGTTTTGGCAACTAAACTTGACAACAAGCTTAAGATAGCAACGCTTGTGAGTTCGACCGAGCAGTGCTCTAACAATCTCCCCCTTTGTCAATTTTAGTGACAGAACTATCAATACATATGGATTACAAAATAAATAAATTTTGTAGCTTCTCATCCAAATGTTTGATTTCCTTGGTTCTTCAACATTACTCGAAATCTTCGTCACTTCCAAGTAGTGATTCTGAACGTGTTCAACTCAGCATCATAGTCGTTGAAGATCCGTAGCTATAAAAATGAGAAAACAGTAGCTCTCAATCATTATTATACAATGTCATAGTATTATTGCACAACATCAAAGTCCAATTGTATCACAACTTTGACAACAATAATATGGTGATATGTATCACTCCCCCTTAGTCAATACTTCATCTCTCATGAAAACCACTCCCCCTTACATAATGATCCGTAAACCATATGTATTTGTAGCGTGAACTACACATTAATTCTCCCCCTTTTTGTCAATATAAATTGGAAAATGTACGAAAACTAGTGGGATCATAATGAAATTCTCATAGAGATACTTCGTGACTAAAAGAGAACATATCAACTTTGTTTCGATGATTTCACATAGTCGAAACTTAGTGTATTCATCAAGGAGTTTATAAAGATACAAGAAAACTCCTACAATATTCCACAGTCGCACTCCCCACAAAGATTTGGCAATTAAGCACAAGTTCAATTAAGAACTCTCCCCCATAAAATGGCATTCCCGAAAGAACAACAAGAGCGACCTTACTTTTACAAGAAAAGAAGGATTAACAAATTACATGAGACATGAATTTGTATCCAGAAAACTCAATTAAATTAACCACAAGAGAACCCATCGGAAATGCTCAACATAAGGGAACTTACGGAGCCACACAGTACTTTCACATAAAAGTGGATCGGGGAAAGATCAATACTGCGGAATATTCAAAGATTCATTCTATTTTTCATCCATATTTGCATAAAGACGTATAATAGACTTAATATTTGTAATCAAAAGTTCATCCTATCTTCCAACAATATTTGCATAATAACATAATAGGCTTAACTTTTGACCTAAATGGGACAATCATAGTTCACGGACGCAAACACGCATATCCCATAACAATTTTTACAATATATAAAACCAATAAATATTAATACTGAAAAATCATCTTCCAAACAAACTTTAGAATTTAAATAAATAAATCTAAAAACATTGCAAGATGAAAATCGTTGGCAATAGTTATGTGTACTCACAATAATTGCTATTCCAAACCCTAGTTATCCTTCTTAAAACACAAGAATAAATTCTCATAAGAAGTTTCCTAGACAAAATAAAATAACAAGAGATAAAGCCTTTAATCATTATCTTCATCATCGGAAACCATCCAAGAGGCTTGAATCTTAACCATATCTTCCTCAATTATGGAGGGACAAAGATTAGATATACCAAGTTTTCCGAAAGACATCAAAGCAAGACTAAGATAATTAGTAGGAAATTTCCCTTCAATCCAATCAACACTCTTGCCGCAAAGACCATTAGAAATGGTTTCATAAGATTGTCTTTCTTCCCTTGGTCTAGGAAGGAGAAAATTACCCAAAGGAATTTTGGTAATCCTTGAAATCAACTCTCTATTAACAAGAATCATATCTCTATTTATCATGGTCTTGAATTCCATGTCATCAAGATCAACATCATGGATGTTAGCATAGAAGATTCTTGTGAGAGTGATCAAACCTTCACCAAGACCATTAAAGATGTTTCCAAGATTACATTTTTCAAAACAAATCAAATCTTCTTTATGACCACTAACCATATCCAATTTCTTTTCTAGAATAAAACCACTAGAAGAAATCCTTTCAAAGATCTTATTACTAGTATCATTGATAAATCTAATTCTAATAGAATCTTGATTTTGAGGTATAGTCATGCTAGAAGATGATGAATCTAAGTTTTTTAAAACCTTCTTTGAAACCTTGAAATTTCCCATGAGACCTAGAAATGGAGAGTACAAAGAGAAGGAAAAACTTACTTGATATGCTCCTTGAAGATGAAGAAAACTCTTAGCCACTTTTGAATCTCCAAGGATAAATTTTAATGGAGATGATACATGAACCCTAGAAAAGTTCACGTACGCGGACTAGAGAAGGAAGAAGAAGGGTACGCGTACCATACTTCTTATATACTCAAACATGGGCTTGGACCCGTTCATAAACCGTGACCCACAAAAGGAAGGCATGATTTGTTCAACAACCAAGGTTCGCACACTAACAGAATCAGTACAATGCAGAACAAAAAAAAAAGGATAGTAGGAAACCTACATCACTTTAATTAACCTTGGGTAGAGAAATGAAAAAAAAAAAACTTTGTCAAGGAAATTTTCTCATATAAAGAGATTTAAAAATGAATTAGCCCGTACATAAAAATAATCAAACCGTTACTTTCCCCATCTCAAGTTATATAGAAATGGGGTAGAGCCAAGCTTGTTACCAAGAGGCTAGATTTACAGAGAGATCCTCATGCAATTTTTCCGGTTGATATCTGTGAGATGTACCAGAAGTATGATCATAGTAATGATGATACTTAGGGTTAATAGAATTTTTTGAATCCCTTTTCTTATGACTAAGGAATGACGTTTTCCGACAATTATAACCTATACCGAACTCATCAGAAATCTTTTTATCAATTTCACATGCGTTGGTAGTAAGCATAGTTCGTACATCATGAATACATGAATTGACATGTACAAAACTTTTATCAGAAAGAATCTTTTCCTCAATCGAATTAAGTTTTTCTAAGAATTTAAAAACGCTTTCAAATGCTTTAAATAGATCTTTGTCAATTGATCCATCATGTTAGTATTCCTCAAACAGATAAAGAGTTAATAAAGTGAGATTCCATATCCTTGAGCATTGACCACATTTTTTCAAATGATTTTTCTTAGAAGAACTTTTAATTTTTCCATTAGACTGTTTCTCATCATCTAAGATTTCCAAAGTTTTAGATGGAATGTGCTTATCTTGAGAGACCAGAGGTCTTATGGATAATAAGCTCTAAACAATCTTTAAGGAATTCCGGCGTGCGTTACAGATGCTAAGAGCAAGTTTCCCAAAGAAATTTCCCATAGGGACAGACTTTAGGGATCAGTCAAACACAAACTTATTAGGTTTAAATTAATTTCTTGCTCTGATACCAATTGAAAAAGCGGGGGTCTAACAACCACACCCAATATTTTGCTTAGCAATCTGTATGGACTAACTCCAATATACTTTCAAGAAAATCAACTAGACAGTCAGACTCAATCTTAAGAAAAGTATATCCAAGAGTTATATCTCAATTTCTCAATTCAATCTGCAATCAAACAAATAGGAATTTGCGAACCCGATTGAATATGAGAAATAACTTAGACGGTATCAAAAACCAATATCCAAGTGTCAATTAATTTAATCAACAACCCAAAGGTAGGATTCACAAACTGATTGAACTTATGCACAACCTGTGATATTTCAATTATAGAGAAAATATAATGCGGAAAAAAAATAACACAGATACCAGAAATTTTGTTAATGAGGAAACCGCAAATGCAGAAAAACCCCGGGACCTAGTCTAGATTTGAACACCATACTGTATTAAGCCGCTACAGACACTAGCCTACCACAAGTTAACTTCAGACTGGAATGTAGTTGAGCCCTAACCAATCTCACACTGATCAAGGTACAGTTGCGTTCCATACGCCTCTGAATCCCAGCAGGACTCTGCGCACTTGATTCCCTTAGCTGATCTTACCCACAACTAAGAGTTGCTACGACCCAAAGTCGAAGACTTGATAAACCAATCTGTCTCACATAGAAAATTCTATTGAATTAATAGTTAAAATTGTCTTCCACATAAATACCTAAGAGTTTTGTTCCATCTTTTGTTAAATCAAGGTGAACAGGAACCAATTGTTACACCGAACTTTTATTCCTGAAGAACAGCCTAGTAATATCAATCACCTCACAATAATCTTAATCGTATGGTAGCGAAACAAGATATTGTGGAATCATAAACGATGAGACGAAGATGTTTTTGACTACTTTTTATCTTTCCTATCGGCTCGAGCAAATCTTAGAGAAGATAGTACTCAATCACGATAGAAAATAGCAAGATCAGAACACGCAACTAAAGAGAAATAGTTGGGTCTGGCTTCACAATCCCAATGAAGTCTTTAAGTTGTTAACCTACAAGGTTTTGGAGAAAACCTAAGGTTAAAGGAGAATCGACTCTAGTCGCAACTAGTATCACATAGGAGGTGTGGGGATTAGGTTTCCCAGATGCTAGAGTTCTCCCTTATATAGTCTTCAAATCAGGGTTTGCAATCGATGTTACCTTGGTAACAAAGCATTAAATATTCATCGTTAGATGAAAACCTGATTAGACTCAAGCTAATATCTTTCAACCGTTAGATCGAACTTAGCTTGTTACACAAAAATGTAAAGTGACTTCATTTAGATATGAGTAACCGTACCTAAACGTGTGCACCTTGTTGGCTCAACAATAGTTAACCGAAGTTAGCCATATGAACACTTTCATATCAACCTTATTCATTTTAACCATAACTAGTTCAAATGACTCAAATGAAACTAGTTCTAGAGTTGTTCAATTGTTTATATTCTCATACAAGTATACAAGACATAATTGAAGCAAAATCGATTTTGATTCACTCGAATCAATTCATGAACATTATAGCCACGGTTTGCAAAAGATTGCATTCCTTATTATATAAATGTATTAGTTCATGAACAATCGATTTTAAAACATAACCTACTCAAGTATGCGAACGGGTACGCATACCTAAGTGGTCGGGCCAAGTTTGGGTTCGTCAGTATGTGAACGGGTACGCATACCATCTAAACTCAGTTAAATCTCGGAACTTGAAACTCATGCCAGTACGCATACCGGTATGCATACTGAGTTCCCGGATTTTCATAAACCAACCAGTACGCATACGGGTATGCATACTATGGTTCCCGGACTTGGAATATCTTGCAACAGTTAGCATACTGTGCTATATCCAATCTTGGTTATTTGTTCTAAACTCCCATTTCAATCATTGAAACATTCTTAGAAGAAGACAATAGCTGTCTCACACAAACTATTAGCTTCGAAGCAATTTTCAAGTGATCGAATGATCATTACGAAACATTCTGAGTCTACATCAAATGACTGTCTCACACAAATCATGTAAGATGTTACAAGGAGATTTTCACATGATCATCTTTTGACTTTCGTCAAGAATATAAGATGAACTTGGTCAAAGCGAAATCTTACCAACACATATTTCGATAAATATGTAAGCGAGTTAAACTCGGCTCGAAATATCAAATGTGTATAATCGAAGTCTATATAGCTATACGACTTTTTTCTCAAATAGGAGATAGAGTAGATAGACTTTTGAGTGATAGATGAGTTCAAGTCTCCACATACCTTTTGTTGATAAAGTTTTACAAGCTCCCCTTAGTAATTCTTTGTCTTCAATCGATGAACGCCGTGAAGTCTAAAGCTCAACTACACTTTCTATCCTAATCCGAGACTTAGCTATAAGTAGACTAGAAATCAAGACTTATAGTTTTAGAAACTAAACTTGACAACAAGCTTGAGATAGCAACGTTTGCGAGTTCGACCGAGCAGTGCTCTAACATAAGGCAAGTTCTCTCTCATACTATTCCTTGAAAGTGGAGGTATTTTGTGTAGCTAGGACGGGTAAGACCAAAATCAGATCCACCTTTCAACAAGTACCATTGGTGTGAAACTAGATAATTGGATTGTTATTTTAGTTTTCGATTATTGATTTGATTAACGGTTGTTGAAACTTTGCTTGTACCTAGTTTGTTTATTCTTGAGAACCTTCTCTTCTGATATAAGGCTCACTCAAACTAGATCAAAGTATCGACGAGATATTTAGAACCATTTTCGGATATAAAGACATCTTGAGATAATCCATTGTTAACAGACTCCTTTCTGTGTGTGATTGATCACAAGAGGATTCAAGTTGTGTTGTGCAGGTTATTATTGAAGACAAACGAAGATTTGAAGACGACGAAGATTTTCTTATTAGTTTTCGCATCTTGTGAATTGTGTGCACAAACCTTGATCGGATGGGATCCAACTAAAATCGTGTTTATCTTTGATAGACTTAATTAACTAGTTGCGTGAGATCGTCATCACCTTATAGTTACTCTTTGAGTTCTATATTGATTGATTGCAAATCTAGAAATTGATTATTTAGGTAATCAAAGTTTAGACTGATCTAACCAGACAAAGGAGTTTATTAGATTAAATGGAAGAGCCTTTGTAAAAAGACTCATTATATTTTATTAGCAAGATTGAATAAAGTGGTTACCAAACAGATTTATCCTTTACTGTTTGAAATACGATCAAAAGGATTGGTGATTCACGTGCATGACTCTAGAATTCGAAGGCGCGGGGATACTGAGGAAACTAAGTAGCTAGGGGTAATCTACTTGGTCTCAACTATACGAAGTTGGTATTAGATTTTGTATATCGGTTTAATTATGAGAGTATTCAAAACAGGACTAGGTCCCTGGTTTTTCTGCATTTGCGGTTTCCTCGTTAACAAAATCTTGATATGCCAGTTGCTTTGTTTTCCGCATTATAATTGTTATTATAATTAAAAAAAATTACACACATACGTTAATCCGAATTACTTGACATTGATCCTAATAGTCAATCGGTTATTATCGTAACTATTGTCAAGTAAATATATTGTTATCGTATAGTTTCGACCTCGTCCGTAAACAATCACACAAGGTATAAGACTTAAGTTGTATTGTTTCAACTCTGTCCATAGACGATCACTTAAGATACCGGACTTATAGGTTGATATTTAAAAGATTGTGGTGTATTTGAGTACCCTCGTCTTTTAAACTATTTCACAAAACCCGAATCCCCTATCATATGTGGAATCTCAAAATCAAGGTCGGATATCTTCACCAAAGAAACCCAACATCACCTTATATTCATGATCATCATCACAGGAACTGATTTCATGCATTTGAATTAGGGAAGAAGCTGCAGCCCCCTATCGAAATGGCAAGTGATGTTAACACACGGAATTAACCTTAGTAATTTGTTGGATCTATATGACTTTTCCAAGTAATATACATTAAACCATCAGTCTTGGAGGACTGACAGTTTAATTTCCTGCTTTATTCTCTTGAACTGTCAGTTCTGAGGAACTGACAAGCTCATAACTTTTTCATATGACATAGGAATGACCTCATTCTTTCACTGTTGACTTCGTTTTTTTCCCAATTCAAGATGATGAAAATAAATCCTGGATCTGAGAAAATTTCACCTGGTCTTTGAATCTTCTTACACTTGTGGACTTCACTTTTGTATCTATTTCCACTTCTTTTCGGATGATTCACCTAACAAAAGGTATAAAGTAGAAAAAAAATCATAATACAAGGTAATATGCAAGTAATATAAACAAGTAAGTATATAATTGACACAAAACATAGAAAAAGCACTAATCACTACATAATTAACCTTTAGACTAGTTCTCAGATTGTTATTCTAGTGAGGTAGATTCGATTAGGTATCTTTGTAAGATGTGAAAAGTATAAACCGTAAATATTTATATTGACTTAAATTATATTAAGTTTGAGGAAGATTTCTGTTATGTAGATTTTAGACCGAAAAAGAAGATCAATTATTCGTCATGTTGGAGGCAGGATAGCGATAGTCTTTACGGAGGATTGTGGAGTAACTTCTAGACCTTTAAAGGACATCATATAGCAGATTCATGTACATGAACTCACGAAACTTACAGACACAAGGAACATGGCAAGCAACATAACTTGGAGGGTATTTTGTCTCAATTGCATCCAGTCCAAAGTATGATAACAATCTAGTGGTGTAGCGACTTAGTTCGAGGTGTATTCAAACTAGACGAGGTCCTAGTTTTTTTCTGCACTTGCAGTTTTCCTCGAGAACTCTTATTTATTTATTTATTTTTGCATTAAAAGTTTATTTTGAATACAACTAGCATTACATTAGTTAACTCTCATATTCGCGAGAAAGTTGGTGGTTTGCTTGGTACTCTCCCCTTTTGAACTAAAATATTTTTCGATAATATATATAGATTGCATAACATGGATCAATCAATTGTCAGTGATAGAGATCTGATATTTACAAGTGAATTTTGAAGAAAATTATTTTAGCTAAATGATACTGCATTCAACCTCGGTTCAACCTATCATCTGCAAACGAATGAGAAAAGTGCGGTAGTTAATCACACACTAGAAATACAGAAGGGGTATGTTGATAGAGATGGGTAGAAAGGTGAAACCAGTTATCAGGTGAGGGAGGCGCCTGGCATGATCCCTTAAAGGCCATGACTTAATAAGGATTTGTTACGTATTTACAATGCTTTACTAAATATCAAAATTGGAAGAACATTGTTTATAACACTAGTTAGCATACAACAATAGGTCACACGTTGTTTTGGGTGGTTTAACCGCCTGTCTCATCCTTTTTTAGCCTATATTTTAAGAACTGCAAGGTAATTAGGTATGTAGGGCAAAAGCAAATGGTTAGAGACCTAATATGATATGCGAAATAAAAGATAAAATCAAAAGAACGTATTGTTTCGTAAAAGAGGTTGTTTTTATCTTCAAAGCTTTCATTATAAGTGAGTAATCTCATGTACTAATGTCTTCATAGGACGATCGCCATGGATACCAAAATTACACCGCTAAGCCCAATCTAAAACCCAAAAGTGGCTATATTTTGGAAAGTGGATGGTTGTGCAGATTGTTCAACCAAAATTTCTTACATTGAAGTATTGAACTGCATCGAGAATACTAATTAAATGTTTTATGAATAGTATATGCAGTAGTACTTCGTTAAATTAATATGTGATAAAATAATAACTTTGCTAAAATAATATTTTGGGTGAAAAACATATATAGGCTTGTTTTTTTTGAGGGTTACAACCATAGGCCCATTTTTTTGAACTTTGCAAATATAGGCCGGTTTTGACTGTTTTATTGAAAAAACGGCTAAAGGTGGTTATCCTCCTTTTTTGCACTGTTAGTGTACTATGAAAAGACTTTTAAGCCCTTTGAATCATTAAACTCGCCGTGTTTAAGTTTAAATCGCCGATTCTGCAAAGCCACACAATGGTGACTGTGTAAACACGTGTACATTGTACATGTCATAATATCTGCCACGTGTTAGTAAAAATGTGGCCCCCATAGTACCCAACGGCAGGATTATCTCCAATAAAAACATATCTTCTTCTCTGTCTCTTTTTCATTCAGATCTAAAAATGGTTGGTGGTGTTCATCTTTCATCAAATTGCAGCAGTAGCAGCATCAAAGTGCATTGTGATATATGTGACAAAGAATACCATGAAACCAAGAGTTGTCCATGGGTATATTCAAGGTGCAAATATGTACCTTGTAATGGAGTTAGAGCATTGTTGAGATCTAAAATAGATCAAACAAATGGAAGGGCCTTCTTCAAATGTTTGAATCCCACTTGCAACTAGTTTGCAAGTGGTTTGATCTTGCTTCTTCTCCAACTACATCACTTCAAATCATGCTTCTAAGCCTACATAGTTGTATTGCCTGTGGAGATGAGAACCACTGTTTCAATAATTATCCATTAAACAATCAACCCTGCTTCAAACAGAACTGCAATTCAAAGTTAGAACTAAAGGTTTGTAAGAATCAACACAATCTCAATATAGCATACCTGGTATGTAAGAAGAAAGACTGTGATACTTTTAGATGGGCTTCAGATGCACTTATAATTGAAACAAAAGAGACATTGAAAGGAAAAGTACTAGAAATATGTAATGAGTTTAAGAAAAATCTAAAAATGTAATGGAATCAGAAGTTGTAATTGAACATTTCATAACTTGTTATGCTAAAGAAACTGCATCCATTCAAAGTTTTAAACTTAAACTGCATCCATTCAAAGTTTCAAACTTAAACTCCACCAATTCCTTCAAACTTAAACTACACAAAAAGACAAATTGCATACATATCTTCTAAACAAAATGAAACACAATCAACAAAACCAACTCAAATCTTCATATACTTCTTTGCTTTCTTCTTGCTCTTTGGATCTGACACTGTAAAGGTGACTTTGTTGCTAACTGAACCAACCTGCTTGAAATTCTGATTCAAACATGAGGTTTGAGAATATCCAACTTTTGATGTTGCCTTTCCCTTAACACCTTTCTCAAATCTTGCAGCAGCTTGCTTAGATGATTCACCAACACAGCTCTGGCTATTGGATTTGGTCTCAGATCCAACCCTTATACTGGTACTTTGACCTGCAGATGAACCATGAACAACTTTTGCAGTTTTTATGTTCCTCTTTGATGGAGATGATTCATAAGATGTGTAAGTATCACCATCAACACATGTTCTAGCCTTTGGTACCTTTGGATTAGAACTAACTGATCCTCCAGCACAAGTCTTTTCATAGTGACATGTTTCTCCACATCTCTTGAATCTTTTACTCTTCTTTCCTGTGGGTTGAGGTTTATCATATGCTCTAATTCTCTTTCCCCTTGGTCTGCCTGTTTTCCTGATGTTCACTGGAGGATTCATCATTTCTTTCTTTGATGTCTGGATAAGAAGAAGGAAAAAAAAAGTATCATTTATAAATGAAAGACCGAAACCCTAAGAGAATCAAATATGGATACTATATTTATTGCACAACAAATAAGGATTATCAAAGCATATACAAATATACCTTTTCATAGTCTTCAGGGCCAAACAATGGGTTGAACTCTGGAGCATATGTTCTCTTGTAGCTATCCACCCAATAATACTGGTCACAATACCTACAACAATACCCAACATGTAAACAAAGAAATGAGTTAGGAATAAAAATGAAAATAAAGAAATATCATATGCTGACAAAAGGATAGACATAAACAAATATTATAAGGAAAAAATGACAAACAAATGAAAATGTATGCAAAGAAACAAAACTTACTCACCCCAAACAGGTCTCAATGGCTTTAAGGCACAGACAACATGCTGGCAGACAAAACCCCTTAATTTCCATTGCATACAACTACAAGTCTTCTTTGGCAAATCCACAACAAAGATGGCTCCATGACAACTTGTAACCTCATATACTTTCCTCCTAACAACACTCTCCAGTTCAAAATTGGTGGTCAAGTCACACATCTTCTCAATCAGCTTCATTGCCTTTGGAACTAGGTCACCATCCTTCAATTTTGCAGCCTCATTCCTCCTCTTGTTGAGAAGCCCCATCACCAATTATCCATACATCAAACCCAGCTTGCAGATTGGCTTGTCTCTCAACTTCTTTGCCATATTATTGAAGGATTCTGAGAAGTTGTTGTTGATGTGCTCACATTTGCTAGTAGGTGGAAAATGAGCCCTAGACCAGGTTTTAGGCCTTTCATATATGAGAAATCTTGCAGCCTCAGGGCTCTCAACTGCCATAACATCCATATGTTGCTGAAAAAGCATTACATTAAAGTATAAGTTGTAAGTATAATAACATAATAAAAGCTGAAAAAAGTGAAAAGTAATGGAGAGAATAGAAATATACATTAAAGTGTTTGATCTTATAACACTTGGCAGCATTCCAAAAATGAGTCTTAATACTGAACCCCTTGTAGTACTTCTTAAAGTTAGCCATCAAGTGCCTGCAAAACCAACCAATGATTAACAACTGAAAAATAAAACAGAACAGAACAAAATAAAACAAAAATGATTAAAACAGAACAAAACAAAACAAAAAAATGAAAATAAATCACTTCACCTGACACATTGTCTATGCTCAAACAAGGGAAAGTGATAGTCAACACCTTCTAAAATACCCTTCTGCTTGTCAGAGATGAAGGTAAACTCATAATCATCACCAAGCAGCTTCTTCAAATCCTCCAAGAATATCTTTCAATTCTCTATTGTCTCATTCCTGCATACCATTATACCTAATGGAACTAATCCATTTTGACCATCTAATCCAGTTGCATGTAACAGCACACCGCCAAACTTCCCATTCAAATGACATGCATCCAGACCAATAATCTTTCTACAACCAGACAAGAAACCCACTACAGTGGCTTTGAAACAAAGTGTCATGGACAAGAAAGTGTTGTCTGTAGTTCCATAAGAAAAAGTAGCTACACGGTTTCTTATTTACAAACAATGTGAAATGAACATTTTCAAGGTTTGTTCTACTTAGACAAAAGTAAGGAAATAAAAAAAAAAATTAAAATTAAAAGAAAGTGTTGTACCTTGACCATTTCACATAATGCACGTACTAGTAGGTAGCTCTTCTCATAACTGCCATGTAGTTTCTCCAACACCTTCACCCTTACTCTCCATGCAGTATGATACTTGATATTAACCTTTCTGGCTTTATTGAACTGTGTTGCTAAGTCATCTGGACATGGTACTGGTTCATTGATGCCAAGTTCAGTCCTCATCTTCTCATAGTACTAGTCAGTTACATATTTTGGGTTTGCAAGCTTGTTCAAGTCATCTTTGTCACCATTGCAGGTGTGAGTGAGATTAAATCCTCTAAGTGTGAAAGTTTTACCTTCACCTTTCTTGACCATGCCATAAATGAACATTGGACATTCTTGAGTCCTCCAATGAATGCACTTGACCCTCAGCTTGGTTATAGAACTCTTAGTAGCAAATGTCTGGTGTTTGTTCATGACACAGAAGTTATTCACATGCTTGTAGAAAAATTCTTTACTCATAAACTTACTTCCAACTATGAGGTCATTTGGATCCAATGACTCTTCAACTTCACCTGGGAACAGTTCCTGATCATCTTCTTCGTTCAGGTGATCTGCATATTCCTTCTCAAACTCTGAATTATCATGAGTAACCCCACTGCACTCAGGCCCATTGAACTTAGAACCACATCATTCGGGCTCAACTGAAGTCTTCTCCACCCCAACATGTTCATCTTGATCTGATCAAGGAAAACAAATCACATACAGCAAATGTACAACAAATGTAAAAAAACATACTACATATGTAAACAAACAACATTACCAGTAGGTTCCTTTTCAGATTCAGAATCCAGTAAGTCCCCATAATGGTCCTCTGCGATTAAACAAAGAAAACAAAAACATAAAGACAACATTACTTAACATCAAATCCAATTTGCAATAACAATAAATATAACAATCAACAAATATGACAAACAACAAATGTAAACAAAAAGCATTACCTTCTTTGTCATTGTCCACCTCAACTTCACCAAATTCTGGATCCCCATCAACACTGTCAACATCATTATCACCTTCACTCTCACTTTCACTTCCCTTGAATGATAAATACCCATTCTCAACCTTCTTCAAAAACTTCGTGTACTCCATATCTTCTTTAAACTCTTGTTCATATCCTGGGATATTGTTGATATCCTCATCAGGATGACACTCATCTTCTTCAATATTTGGAAGTTGAACTACAAACTCATCACTCTTCTTATATTCTTGACTCAACCTGTAAATATCTTCAACAACACTTGCTTGTGTTGTAGCTTCAACCCAGAAATCATGATTAAACTCTTCTTATTTTTCTGCCATACTTGCTTGTGTTGTACTTTTAGGAACAAATTCTTATGGATCAGGCATGTTTTCATCCACACTTGCCTGTGTTGGTTGAGGTTCTTCACATAATTGAGGAACATATACTTCTAGAATAGGTATGTTATTTTCCACACTTTACTATGTTGCTTGAGTTTGTTCACATACATCTTCATCATCTGAAACTTCAACAACCAACTTCTTCTTAGTTTTTCCTGTAATTTGCTTCTTAAACAATGCTGCTAGCCTTGGACTTCTTCTTGAACTTCTAGGTGTATTACACTTGGATACTTCTTGAGTTTCTTCTTGAGTTTGTTCAGATACTGCTGCTTTCTTTGGTGTATTTCCTTTGGATACTGGCTTCTTTGGGGGTCTCTTCTTAAATGGTGTCATGTACTTGTGTGGAGGAACTGTATCACAGGGTTCATCACCATCCTTACTACTCTCCAGCACTTGCATATAAACCTGACTCCATTAATTCTCATCAATTTCTGCATTATCCCAACAAGACTTAAATTCTTCTTCCTCAAACAAAGACATTGGAGTACAAGCATCCTCTGACCACAATATGTCTATGATTTCATCACCCTTCAGTCTCAACTTTGGCCTGATCATGTCCTTTAAACTATCAAGACCCATATCTTCTCTAGCACAGTCTCTGAACTCAAAACTCAGGCAAATTCCCATCACATTTACCTTAAAACTTCTGAAGGGAATCCTGTCATCTTCAACATCATTCCTACAAGATAAATCAAAATAGAAAAGCAAATCCAATAATATAGACCCTAAAAATCTAACAAAAACCCCAGAAGCAAATGAAATCATTAGGAAAAAACAGAATCCATAGAAATCTAAGACAAGCCCTAAAAATCTAATACAAACCCTAGAAAAATCGATTCAAATTGAAACGAAAATCAACAGATTGATCTCAAAATCAAACAACCTAATCGAAAATACCCATTTATTTTTTATAAACAGAAACCCTAGAAATCTAACACAAACCCTAGAAAAATCGATTCATAAAGCAACGAAAATCAACAGATTCATCTCAAAATCACCTAATCGAAAATACCCAATGATTTTTTATAAACCCTAGAAATTGAAATCTATTCTAACCATAAACGAACGGGAAACAAATACAATAATCGAAAATACCTTTCAGTTCGTGGTTTCCTTTGTCGTTTCTTTGTTTTGTTTCTTTTATCCATCTTCACTTTAGCCTCTGAATCTATCATACTCAGTAGTTTCTTTGATCAATTAGGTATACCCATCTTCTTGTTTACTCAGTAACAGAAACCAGTGATATTGAGAGGCTAAAGTGAAAATTGAAGATAAGAAAGAAAGAAAGAAAATTGCAGAGAAAAAAATGGAGAGAAGAAGGGAAATGGAGAGAATAAGGGAAAATGGGGAGACTGGAAGCTTTTGTTTCCACTCTCTCCTTTTCCCGCCTGTTAGGTAGCACATATCTCATCTCAGCCGACCGAATTCATCGAGATCCAATGATATTGAGATGAACGAGACAGATCTCATAACAGTGTCGTTAATTACGAAGTGTGAAATTAATCATAGCCGTCCATTTTCCCCTCAATTCTCAGATGACCACCACGTGTCTTCGATAATAACGAGGTTGGACAAATAACATTTCAGAAGGTTGGATCTCATAGAGTTCTGCTAGATCAAGATATGGGGACAATATCATTACACGTGGCTACTATCCATTGTTTCTGATATAAGCCGTTGATTATTTCCGGGTTTTACACTAGATTCAGATTATCCACCAAAAATGTGACACTATAATGAGGGTAAACCGGTAATTTGAGTGTCATTAACTCATCTCATCTGATGAGAAATTGACTGTGTTGACCGGGAAATTGACAAAAGTAACGGATTTGGATGGAAACATGGATGGAGGCCTAGATTTGCAAAGTTCAAGAAAACGGGCCTATGGTTGTCTATCGGGTTAAAAAGGAGGCCTATATCTGTTTATAACCCTAATATTTTTTGCTAGTCCCAATTTGAGTTGGTGTGCTAAATTAATAACCCGCTGAATTTAGAAGATAACCACACTGAACCTAGGGCCTTGATGGTGCCATCTAATGGTGGCGGAAGTGAGTGGGGAAGGGGCCGGGGAAGGGTACCATTTCCGGATATGATAGGATATGACATCCTACGCAGAGCCATAGAAAGATACGATAACAAGACCTGACGCCTGTCAGCTGCATATGTCACCAATGAGGGCAGGGGTTATACGGGTAAAGCACGCTTCATCAACATCGGTTCGAGCCTTGTAGTGTCCCACCTAGACGAAGCCTTGAAATGTAATAAGTATACTCGCTAGTCATTTCTCCCCGAAATCCAATGCCGGGGGAGGTCTTACGAACAAGATTCACATATAATTAATTTGCAAAATGTTCTTCTCCTTCCTGCTGCTAGACTCAATGTGAAGAACATAGCATTCTTCTTCTTGGGGTTGTTTCGCTCCCAATTTCAACAATTCGATAGTTATATTTACATGTGCATCGAATGATTCCTTTTTGCCATTGAAACGGATTGCATATTTGGAGAGCTAGGGAGACCGTACAGGTACAACCATCACATCATTAGCTGGAAATATATATATATATATAAAATAAAACCCACTAACCCAGTCGTTTGTATGATGTTGTCTCTGTTCGAGCAGTAGAAGAATTAATAGAAGAACTAGCGTATTTGATCGTCTTTAAATGTTCGGCCACATTGTCATTTCCGGTTCTCTTTTCTATCCCTAAAGTTAAGTTTCTCTCAGTGTCTCGGTATGTGAGTGAGTCAAACCTTATTAGATCTGTCTCCGATGCGCCTGCTACCGAACACAGTCCAATTGCATTAGTATAATACACATTACACGTGCTGACTAAATCAATTACCTCACTCTTCGATCTTCACCCATCATCACAACAGCAAGCTTTTCTCGTAAAAAAAAAGAAGAAGATCATCACATGTATGTGCGCATGCGGAAGTGATACACTCACCGTGGACTAGATCCCGCGGTGTGTACCGTAAGAAAGAAAAAGGAAGGAACCTAATGACTCGGCGGTTTAGCAGGGGTGGGTTTAATGTGGGTCCCACCCCCTCTCTCTCACACTCTCACTTTCGGGTATAAATCATTTCCGGTTCGCATGGCATATTGGTGGCATGTCAATTTGGTTCAACTAACTGATTCGGATTTGTGTTGACAGAACAAAAAGTGGCAACAACCAACTGAAGTCCAACAACAGATGCGAATAGCTTATAAGAGTTGTATATGTGACCGTCTTTTAAATGCACCCTCTAACCGACTTTGCTTCAAATGCTAGTCAACACGTAAAAAAGTAGCTTTAAAGAGATGATGCAAAATATGATAAATGAAGAGGAAACAGTGATACAGCTGATGATAAGCGGGGGGTGAGTCACCGTGAGTGCGACACTATTAGCATAGCAACGACCTTTTTCTTATGGTGTTGAGATGAAGAACGGTATCCAACAAATGATTTTCCTTGTCGATACAACAAGTTGGTCCCAAAGTTGTCGCGTATCTGTCACCAAAAAGGGACCAATAATTAGAAGCAGAAATGACCTAAAAATACAGAAAAAAGTTCAACTCATAGCCCCCTCCTAATCCAGTTTGCACGAGACTTCATCATAGTTTTTATCACGATTTATAAAGGGGATACCAGTATTATTTGGGGTGATACCAATCCATATAGGACAAATAAATGTTAACAAATCTTGACCGTCGGGTCGCTGAATTGGTATCACCCCCGCTAATAGTGGTATCCCCTTTATAAATCATGGTTTTTATCTCTCCATTTTCATTATCCTTACTAACATGTTCAGGGGCTTCCAAAAGAAGAAAAAATGCATACTTATGATCATATGACGTGGCTTCACCTTAGATTTAACTGGGCTTGAGTTAAAATGGGCTAAAATCCAACTAAAATTTGTTGTTCAGGGGTGGCTTAGGCCAGTCAAAGTTTGGTTGTAGTTCCGCCCCTGTTTATGACGCAGATATCGTACTAATATAGTGGTAAAATAGTCGGTGTATGATGATGTTAACGATTTGAGCTTGGAATTAGTCGGACCTGACTGAGTTCAAAACTCGTTAGCGTTGGGGGTTGAGGATTATTTCTTTCGAGTTGGGCCGTATCCGGAATTCGGGGGATTTTTTTTTTTTTTTTAACTTGGCCCATCAGGTTGTTGTTTTATATCTTCCCTTTACCTAGCTATCTAGGCTCGTCTACATTAAGAGCAATATCTTAAAGTCGTTTCCAAGACAGGTGAAAACTCCAAGAGATTTTAACCCTCTTGAAGGTACAACAAGCAGTTTTTCTACTGATTTAACAAGATCAGTCATAGTAGTCATAGTAGAAAAGGATGACTCTTCCAGGTCTGGTGATACGTTGGAGATAGACCTCTTATCCATATATTTCAGATCGTTTCAAACACAGGCAATTACGTTTTTTTGGTGGTTGCCTCCTCTAATATATCAATAAATAAATAGGGGGTATCAAGTACACAACCAAATTTTAATTCATAAAGTTCACAGTAAATATCTTAACTTCGACGACCTCAGAAATCAACGTC
Organism: Papaver atlanticum; assembly: GCA_023531105.1. Taxonomy (NCBI): domain Eukaryota; kingdom Viridiplantae; phylum Streptophyta; class Magnoliopsida; order Ranunculales; family Papaveraceae; genus Papaver; species Papaver atlanticum. The sequence continues at coordinate 2,377,096 of JAJJMB010002379.1, read as the reverse complement.
CAAGTAATAACCTAGTATGTACCCGAAAATGTAACACGAACTGAATTCCAAAAAGAACAAGCCTTTTACTATTTCTTTCTAGAAACAAATTCTCAATAATAAATCTTGTAGGTTCTGTACAGTATTTTAGGCTTAAAAAATGTCTAGATTTTTGATGTTTATGAAATAAACAATATAATGCGGAAAACAAATAACACGGAAATTTCGTTAACAAGAAAATCTGCAAAACAGACCTAGTGCATAGCTTGAGCACCACACTGTATTAAGACGCTACAGACACTAACCTGCTATCGGACTTCAAATTGGACTGTAACTGAGACTGAATCGACCCTACGAGAAATTCAGCTTTAGGTGCACTCTTTACATCTCTTGGATCTCGCAAGACCCTATGCTACATTATTTCCTTATACATGCCTAAGAGTTTCTTCAACCTAAGTGAAGACTTTTATGACTATTTTGCCTCTAACAGAAATCCTAATTGATTCCCTTTAGATATATCTCAATCAAGGTATGGAAATATGTTTGTAATAGAGCAAGTCTAGCAAACCTTAAGGATCCAGAACACTTACACTCTTATCAAAGACAAGCCTAAATCACTAACACCCCACAAGAACAATCTAAATAAATCAAATCAGAGTGATTTACATATCTATCTTGCGAAATCACAAAGTCTGTGACGAAGGGAACTTTATGATTTCTATCAATCAAGTTGCTGATATAAAGTTTCGAGAACTTAGAAAATCAATAAGAACAAGATCCGGATAACAAAAACTATCATGCAAAAGACAGCTTGATCGGGCTTCACAAATTCCTTAGTGAAGTCTTCAAATTCGTAACCTAATTATGTTTCTCAAAAGAAACCGAGGTTTTTAGAGGAAGACTCTAGTGTGCAACTAGGACGCAGAAGTGCTGAGATTGAGTTTCTGGTGTGCAGGGAGTCCTCTATTTATAATGACGAACAAACTTGGTAGCTAACAAACAAAGCTAAGTTCGTGAACTGTTGCCTTGTATAGAACTGCCAAGTAAGCGAAACTTATTTATATACATGGTGCATGAAAACATGTGAGAAGTTTTCTATGAATTTCAAAGAAGATGTACGCAACCAGAGTGCACCATATGGTTTGCCAGAGAGCCACAATTAAGTAGTTCTGAAATCGACAAGCTTAATTTTTCACAAGACCAAATCAGTTCATGAACTGTCAAAACAGTTTGTGAACTAAAAAAGTCGTCTCATAACTTTTGGAGTTTTATATTGACAAGTTTGTGAGTTGTACAAAACCGTATGTGTAAAAATAAAAGGTATATAGGAAACATAAAAAATCAACTAGTTCGTGAACTGACAAATCAATTCGTCTACGCTGAAATAAATAGTGTCCAATACTTTCTTAAAATTGAATAGTTCGCGAACTGGCCGGTTCAGTTCGTGTATGCGAGTTAATTGAGAAATAAAAATAAAGTCTTTACATTTACAAGTTCAAGTTCGTGTACTGGTAAAACTGTTTGTGAACTTTAAGAACTAACTTGACCATTCCTTATAGCTCGCATTCTTCTTTGCAACTCATCATAATGCTAAAGTCATACGATATGTCTCAGTGGATAGATTAATAGATAATATGAGTAAATATGATACTTAGTCTTCACATACCTTTGTTGATGAATTTTCCACTGACTCCGTCGTCAGTCTTTAATTCTTCAAGGTCGATTGATGATTTCTGATACTCAGCTACCATGCTCTAATCCTTGTCCGAGACTGACATTAGTAGACTTAAGTTTGATTAACTAAAATTGACAACAAGATTGACATACCAAAACTTGTGAGTTTGACCGAGCGATGTTCTAACAGAGACCATTCTCATAAAGCCTTGGGAAAGAATCTTGACCAAGGTCAAATCTTTCACAAAATAACCATGAGAATTAAAATCTAATGCACAATTGTTGTATGAATTGAATTTGTGAACATAAAACTAGTTAATTATGAGATGAAAGATAACTACAATGATGTCATTAGGCCTGAAAGAACGATGACTAACATTTTTAAGAGAATTACCAAAGTAGGTAACGGTCACACCTTGTCCACTTGCTATGACCTTAAAGCCATCATAAGGAGAAGTATGAGTAATTGAATCACAATTAGAAGTTGATTATTTGCTTAAGAGTTAGCATATCGAGAACAATCATCCTCATGAATAGAAGCAACAACAAGCATAACATGTATGTTCTTAGAAGGTAATCTACCTTGATAAGAAAATTTAAGACGAAGGTTGAATGACCAGGCCTAGATCATATATGATGTTGCGACTTATCGCCAGATAAAACACCATTTTGTGAAGTAAAATTATTATTTCAGGAAATGAAATTTGGAATCCATATACCACCTCTACCTCTAAGCCATTATCCTTACTTTTACTATCTCTAAAAGCAGGAAATAATATTTACTGGAGTTAAATCTCATAGTAGCAAATGTTTTAGTTTCATTCTCTACTTTGTCACTAGCAAGTTTTTTTATTAATAACTAAGTTTTCACAATAATAACTTATGATTTTTTTTACTACCAACGGGAAAATTTCTGATTCTCATAAAAGTATCAAAAAAAGAATATTCATTGGGCAAAGAAGAAAGTATGATATCCACCATACCAGTATTAGAAATTAGAGATCCAGTAGCCACCAAACTATGCATTAATTTTCTTAAGATATACAAGAAGAAAGGACATAATTTTTTACCTTGCTTAATAGTTTATAGACGAGTACATGATTGAATAACACGAGTAGTTGAGATGTATTAGAACTCTTCTCAATATCTTCCACAATCCATGAGTGCAGAAGCTCCAACTACATAACCAATTACGGTGTCAAAAATTGTAGGCTGAATCCACAAAATTAACGTTAACTTGTCCTTTTCCCAATTCGTGAATAAAGGATTACCAATTTGATGATTAACATTAGCTCTCGTATTATAATATTATGGGCATGGAACAGTTCCATCGATGCACTTTTGCACCTGAAATTTATTAAACAAAGGTATGATCAAAGCGTCCAGGTAAGATAGTTATCATCCTCTTGTTTAAGAGGATTGGTGTTGGAGATAGTGTAAAAGGTAGACAAAGCAATCTTAATAACAATATGATCCATTTGAAATCAAAATTATAGAAGAAAAAAAAATCAAAGAACACAATCAGAAAGTAGATCAGAGAAAAATCAATCTAGAATTTCAGTAGATTTAAGTAAAAATGAATAATGATGAAAATTATCGTTAATTCTGAAGAAGAAACAATAAATTTAAGATTTGAATGGCTAAATATGAAAAATGAGTTCGAAAGATATGTGAGAGATTGAAAGTAATAGTTACAAGAACAACTCTGAAACAGAGAAAAGATGATGAATGTTCTAGTAATATGTGCTAGAACAACTCTGAAACGGATAAAAGATGATCAATCAAAAGCATTAAAAAGAAAAGATCATCAATTACATGATTGAAGCAGAAGATATATCTTCACCCAACTGATATCATAGTGATATTACAAGAGAAGCTCTTACACGGAGAAATGAAAAAAATAAAACTGAGTCATCTTAACTTAGCAATTATAACTAATAATCTTTATATAAATGTTATAGACGTTACACACACAAACAAACATAGGAATGATTGAGCGCTCAAAGAAGATTGTTATTCAACATCACTATTTGTATTAATATTAGTACCTATGCTATTGTAAAATTATAAAATATCGTGAACATAACCATGTCAATTTTATTAAAATAATAATAATGACAAGATGAAAATCCTCAACATATTCATTCATAAATCCAATTTGGGAAGTCAGAAAACCTTACATAATTTTTTTAAGTTCATAATACAATCTTCGAATCTATAGGATCTTCCCCAATTCTTGACCAACAAATTTTCCCTTCAAACAATTCCAACGTTTCAGAATTTCGGAAAGATCAAACCGCATCAAGTGGCCAAACCTAGCCAAACTGGGATAATTTACATTACTACACAAAGCAACAATGGGATCTTTGTTAGATCCAACCGAGTTTCGCCAAGGATAGGTGAATCAAAGTTATAACAATTAAGATTATCAAAGTAACAATACTTAAAAGTGTCAAAGTAACAAAAATACAAGTCTTCTGAATCGATAATAAGAGGTCTGAGTCAGCATGAGAGTTTCACTAACAGTTTATGGGCTGGTGAATCCAATGATGATCTCGATTGTATCAATAGTTTTGTTGTCCTTGTTTTTTTTACTAAGGTAGATGTTCTTGTTAGTGCAGTAGTAGATTTTAATCCATAGAGAATTATGTACAACCCTTCAACAAACTTTTTACGATTGAAGCAGCAAAGCAATCAAACCTAAGTTAAACTGGAAATAAAAAATGTAGAACTATTATTGTAATCAAAGTAACGAAAGTATCAAACCCTCCGGAAAGAAACAATAAGACAAAGAAAATAAGGTGAAAAGAAATGATAAAACCTTAATCCAGTAGCAAATTAAAAAGGAAAATTCGACCAAAAATATTAAAATAATAATTTAGGTGGTAGTTGGCTCAAATCAACTCTTAAGGGAATAAATCTGAGTTGACGATAAACTAGGGCTTTTTTTGAATTTCTGTTATCACAAGGAGAAAAGACCCTTTTGTGTGAAAATTGTATTCCAACTAGTAACCATGTCAAAGAATCCTACTTCTTTAATCGAAGAAGCTCATATGTTGTTTGGGTACTAGAAATAAGAATCAATCCCAGGAATTAGAATTAATCATAACATGTTTACTTTTTTAATTTAAAAAATTATTTTTAAATTTTGTTTCCAATATAATTTTCTGACTTTTTTACTTCAAACCAAAAAATTACTTCTCTAGTTGTGTATCCACCCAAATAAGGAACCCATGATTGGGGGATTTGTAAATTAATTGGGGGATATTGAATAAAACAAAATATGGTCATTTTGAAGTAAAATGAAGAATCCATTATCCATATATTTTTTGTAATGGCTAGACTACCCTTGTACTTTTAACTAATTTTTAATTTCTTTTTCAAAAATAATTTTTATTTATTTTAAACTTTATTTTTAAAAAAAATCTCTCATAGTCGGCATGATAAAAAAAAAATTAAAAAATAAAAAAAATAAAAATAATAATGATTTAGAGGTTACGAAACTGCCTTGTTAGTCGAGATGCTAACTACAAGTTTGGTAATTCTCCTTTTCATAAACTTGGTATCGCGATTCAAAAAGGTATAGGATCCCAGATTGTTGCTAGGATGCCTGTTGCTGATGTGTAAAAGACCTTATTTGCTTGTTCTAATAAAATACCTGGAATGGCTCTCCTTTTAAAATAAAAAAGAATAATAATAAAAATGATTTAATAATATATGAAAATGGTAACTTGGACTTTTTTAACTTTTAAGACACCCCTTAACAAGATAGTTAGGATGGGAAAAGTAGTTCATATCCCTCAATTAATATATATATCCCCTAATTGTGGATTCCAAATAAGCTATAATTGTTGGTCTTTAACTAGAGTACTTGAAGGAAGCTAAAGATTTTAGCTTTTCCTTTCATTTCGAGATTGGCAAACAAAATAACAAGTCTTTTAACCAAGAAAACTAAACATTTTAGTCGTAATTTAAATTGAGATCTTATATTCTTATTCCCGTTTTTATAAACAATGCTCTTGCGGCAGATAAATCAAATGCCATGTAGAATCTTAATACTTCCATGTATTAGATGGCTCTACTTTCTCTCTAATCAGGGTTACTAACTTCTCCGAATCAATCTGCTTAATATATTCCTAATTTGCAAATATAATAAAATAACTAGAGTACTTGGTTAATTAACCAGAGTAGGCAACTAAGCCACTAGTATTGCAATTAGTAATTACTGTTTAGATGATGGAAGGAAAAGTTAGCTCGTGAAGGAAATGCTCTCACAATTCTCTGTCTCTATGCAGCTTGGCGCATGGCCACACTTCGATAAGACTGGGTGCATGGACTCTCACTATGATAAAATGATTTACGGTGGTCCCTGCATATATATTCACTCATTCATATTCATACTACTAATTATTGGTTTTTTTGTTTGATATTGAATATCAAACAATTTCCAAGGAAAATCAAATCACTAGGACCATGCCTGGGGAAAGTGGAGTAGTGAGTGAACAGGGTCGTAGCAAGCTAAGATTCAAGTACCTGCTAGCTAACCCCACCACACACATGCCCACACAGAAGCATTAGATTATATGAAAATGACTCCACGCCCACTACAAAAATCTATAACACGTCTCATGAACCCAAACAACCCCCTAGAGGTTCATGTTACAAAGATCACTTGGCTATGTAAAGTGTAAACTAACTAACCTATGAACTTTTTGTTTTCTTTTCTCCAAGGCTAGCACTATGGTGCCCTTTTTCCTTACCCTATCCTCATATGTAGTGAAAAAACTAAAAACCCAACCACTATGGTTTTTCATATCCCTACATATGTAGGGATATCCCTCCCTTTCCCTACTTGGAGGATCACATCTGATTCCTCTTGTAGGGAAGGGAAATCACACGGCTACTCAGTTGTCGTATGATTTTACACTTTACGTATGGAAGTTGATACGGCTACTGAGTTGCCGTAGCATTTTACACGGCTACTGAGTATCCGTATCTGGTTTTTAAGTTTTACCTTAAAACTTTCCCTTTTCACTCTTTTTTTTTACTAAAACTCTTTTTTTACCTATTATATCTCCTTTTTACCTATTATACATCGTTTTTTTACTCTAAAATATATATTTTTACCTAAAGAAATACAATCTTATTGGAAAAAAAACTGGGAAAAAAAAATACAGCTATTCAGTTACCGTATGCCACTATTCATACGACTACTCAGTAGCCGTATCGTGTAGGGAAGGGAAAAGAGAGCACCATAATAAGGTTTCCTTCCTTGTGCTATCCCTTCCCTTTATTTGAGGGATAAGAAGAGATGCCCTCTCCCATAATGTTTGGTCTGAGCATACCTAAGAACTAAATAACATACATAAAAAAGAATAATAAGAAAAATAATAAAAATGAGTCCCTTAGATCCAACGGGACTCTCTAAAACTCGGTGATTTGATTAGTACTAGTAGTAATTAAGAAACCAAAAAACAACTGTATTAAGAATTAATAAATGAGTGTTGTTGTTGTTGTGTGGTGTAGTTCCTTCCTTCCAGAGACGATGGCAATGGATCAGCAGAGATAGAAGACCCACATGCGTTGTCTCTACTCTCCTACTGCCGCTGGTCTTATTTTCTCCATCAAAGAATTAATGCTGCTAGTAAACCCCTCTATACATCAACATCCTTTCTTAATTCAAAATCAAAGGTTTCATTAACATTAATTAAAGAATAGAGATGAGATGGTGTCATAGAAACATGTGCACTGTCTTGAAATGTATGCCCGAATACCTGCTGGAATTTTCAATTTTTTTATGCTGCTTGTACGCCATGGAGGGTGTGCCGTGTGATGAGAGCAGTAATGAGCTTTCTGTCTTCACTTGTCTTTCATTAGGGTGGTGGTAGTGGTGGTGGTGGTGCATACTGCATAGCTTAGCTAAACTGTACTCTCTCCATATTCAATACACATTTCCTCTTCTCTCTCTCTAGACCTCTGTCTCAGTCATCATCTTCTCTCTAGATCTCCGTCTCTATCTCATTCATATACATTTCCCTTTCTCTTTTATTGCAAGATTTGGACTTTAACCAAGCAAAGGGGATGGTAACAAACTTATCTTTCAAGATCATGAACAGCTGAAAGTTAATGGTGATGAGTGAGTTAACAAACAGTATAATAAGTAGCTGGTATTCATTTTTAGAAGCAAGGGATTTGATTGAGTTAGATTGATCATGGCAGTAGCTGCAGATAAAGGAGTAGTGGTGGATGATATGGGTGGAGATATGCAGTGTAGTAATCATCCATACAAGAACAATAATAATCCAGGTGGGATCTGTGCTTTTTGCCTTCAAGAGAAGTTAGGTAGACTTGTTTCTTCTTCTAAATCTGATCCTTGTTTCTTTCCTGTCAACACTCCTCCTTCAACAACAGCAGCAGCAGGTGATTCTTCCTCTTCTCCTTCCTCTTTAATCACTGCTAGATCTAGTAATAGTGGATTTCGGACTAGTAATACCATTAATATTAAAAATGCAGCAGCAGCATTAGCATTAGGAACTGCATCATCATCATCAGCTGCTCATGATAATAATCATAATAAAACAACAACTACTACTACTTCTTCCAACATGATGATCATGAATGGTACTGATAATAATGTTCATCATAATTTGTTAGAAACATCTCAAAAGAAGACGAGAAAATCACCCATTGCTGCTACTAATTCCTCCTCATCCTCACTATCATCATCACTTCAACAACATCAGAACAACAAATTGGTTATGCTCAAGAGAAGCAAATCCTCTGCTGCATCTAACAATAGGCGTATTATTAGTCATGAACCTCGCCATCAGATCTTCGATAATGACGACGAGGAGGAGGAATTAGGAACAGATGAATACACTACTACATCAAAAGCTGCAACTAGGAATAAGCATCATAGAGGGTTCTGGTCCTCATTCTTGCATCTATCGTCTGCCTCCAATAGAACTAGCAAGAGAACTATTAGAAGCGGTCCTTACGGGGAAAGGGATCACCGAGACAGAGTGGCAGTGATATCGAACACTACAGCAACAAATGCTAATAATAATACAATCAGTTCAACAATTGCTGAAAAGGAAGAGAAATTAGGAGGTGGTAATGAGAGCAGTAGTAGTAATGGTGTGGCAGCGGCAGCATCGTCAACTAGGAGAGATGCTATAGGGGGTTATGGGGATGAGAATGACAGTCCCAACAGCAGTAGCCATGCCTCGTCGTCTAATTCATTTGGAAGAAAAGTAGCTAGATCCAGATCAGTTGGGTGTGGTAGTAGGAGCTTCTCTGGTGCATTCTTAGAGAAGATTTCTACTGGATTTGGTGATTGTAGTACTCTCAGGAGAGTGGAGTCTCAAAGAGAAGCTACCAACAGCAATTACCATAATAATAAGATGGTGGCTGTGGATGATCATCGCCGCCACAACCACCACCACCGCCATATTAAAGAACGGGTAAAATGTGGTGGGATATTTGGAGGATTCACTATGACTAACACTAGTAATAGCATTAGTAATGGTGGGAGGGTTGTAGCTGCTGTAGTTGGACCTCCACATGGTCGGAGTAAAAACTGGGGATGGGCATTTGCGAGCCCTATGAGAGCGTTCAGGCCGCCTACTTCTTCTTCATCGTCATCTTCTTCAAAGCCAGATGGCTCTGTTGTTGTTGCTGCTGCTCCGAAAGACATATGGTTTGTGTAATGTTATTGACCACTGGTTATTAAAAGAGATACTTAATTCAGTTACAGGATTTTAATCTTGAATTTTTGTACATTATCAGTCTTGGTATTCTTATTCAGCTAGCTTCGTATTGAGTTGTGGAAATCGCTTTTGCTTTTAGTTTTGAAAGAATAATTACTGCTATTTCTTTTTCTTACTTGCACCATGGAATTACTTGTATGATATACCGAAAGGTATACAGGCCCCTAAAAGCGATTTCTGGCCAAGATTTACCAGACCTTTAAGGTAGCAACACCCTCCTTTTGGCACATTTATCCAGGGTGTTGTTGCCCTCCTTCGTAGCCAGTGCTTCGGTGCCGGACTAGAATTCGTTTCCAGACCGCAGATCAATTTACATGCCTGTTTTCACCTTTTAGGATCGAAAGGAGACGTAGCATTACATAGCAGATGAGGCTAAAGAATGCAGTCTTGTATCCATCGTGCAAGGCTGCTAATCGGGGGTACCAATTCTTACTGAATAACTAAATTAACACCCAACTTAGCCAGAGAATTTACTTCTCTGGAAGGCCCGGAACAAATTGGTTTTTGAAAGGCAAGAAGCATTTCAATCTCTTGGACTAAATTATTGGTAGAATTCTCTTGTACAAATTTAATCCAAGAGATATTTTTGAAAGACAGTTTAAGCTGCCTATTATTTTGAACGATATTTTGGGGAATACTCAAAATAGGTGGGGAATACTCTTTCATTTTTGGTAGGACATTTGAAGTAATTTTGGGTCACCCCTTATGTAAAATTTTTTTTAATACCAAATTTACCCTTGGTAATTAAATTAGTTAGTTTATTGATTAGTTAGTGTTAGTGTAATGATTAATTACTGATTAGTTAGTGATTTATTAGTGTTAGTGTAATGATTAATTACTGATTAGTTAGTGATTAGTGAGTTATTAATATGATAGTTTTGTTAGAATCAGAATTATTGAGAGAGAAGAAGAAAAAGAAAAAAAGATGAATAAAAAAAGGGAAGAACTCAAACAATCTTATTTTGAGTTTAGTAAATATGATATGAGTGATTCATGTGATGATACCTCCTCCTCAGAATCAGAACCTCCTTCATCTCCTAATATATTTGTCAATATTTCTAATGATCCGGATATGAGTTATTTGTTAGATGATGAAAGCTATTTACTCCAAACTCAACCTAACGACCCAAATGATGAATTTTATCAGCCACAATCAGAAGATGAAGTTATGGGTACTCAGGTATGGATCAAATTTAGTTAATGTAGCTTGAATTGTGCAAAAAATTGGCAAAATCGAAAATTTCAGGAAGAAATTTCGGCTAGGTCAAAGTAGTTCGGTTAGCAATTCTGCAAAACAGGTAGCTGAATTCTCCTGTATGTGAAGTTCGGTTACTCATTTCAGCATACGCAGGTAACCGAACTCTGTTTTAATGGAGGTTTTTGAGAGTTCGGTTATCTTTTTCCAGAAAACGTTGCCGAACTAATTTTATAGAGTATACAGTTAATAGTTCGGTTTAGTCGAGTTTAGTCCCTTTGTTACCGAACTTTTTGTTCGGCAAGATCGCAAATCACGTTCATTGAATAGCTAACCGAACTTTGTAGTTCGGTTTAGTCGAGTGTAGTAATTATGTTGCCGAACTATACCATAGAAAATTCCAAAGAACAAGTTTGGCAAGATCGCAATTTTTTTTTCATAACCGAACTTTTTGTTCGGCAGGATCGTATATTATTTTTACATTGCCGAAAATTTAATTATTTCTTATTTTTAGTTGGTATTGACGTTGTGCTATTACTCGTAGGTTGCATCTGATCCAATAGAACCAATGGAAAATCAACCTACCCCTGTTGATATTTTGTACGATGACACCCATCACTACATGAATGACTTGGTATTCAAAAGTCCTTTAGAGGCAAAGAGTTGGGCTAGACAACATGCACTAAAAGACATGTGCGTATTAGTATTGAATGGGAGAGAAAGCAAAACCCGCTTTGAAATGGTTTGTGAGAGAAGCGGTGATCCCGATAAAAACACAAGAGGAAGGGTTATGTTTATAAAGGAAAGACAAATAGGAAGAACAAAACTTTCTCAAAGAAGATTAAATGCCCATTCAAGCTTGCATTTAAATACAACGAAGAATTGGGTGGATGGGTTCTCTACAAGGTTATGGAAGGTTGTCATAACCACCCTCATCCGGAGCATCTTGAAGGACATTTCATGACGGCCAAGCTAACTCCTTAAGAGATGGACAAGGTAGCTAAAATGAGGAAAATGGGTCTTTCACCGATTCAAATGCTCCAAATACTAAAGGAGGATAACAAGGATAACCACTCATCTTTGTCCACCATTTGTAATGCAATTGTGACAATTAGAAAGAAGGAATGGAGAGATAAACAAGTGATGCAACAATTGTTTTTTTTGGCCAAAGAGAAAGACTACGCGGTTCAAAAGGATGTGGATTCGGACGGAGAGTGATAGACGCATTTATGTGTCTATTTCCATCTCTATTGTGTATATTGTTAGTACCCATTTTTGTACTTATTTTGGTATTTTATCTCTTTGTAGGTGTTTTTGGAGAAATAAGATTTTGCGGCGAAATTGGCTCGAAAAGTGGTTTTTGCGCTCATGGGAAAAAATTACTAAGGGGTACCAAGATTACTAAGGGGTATCCACTTGCTATTCGCACCCCTGGTCCGGATAAGGGGAGGTCATCCCCTACCTTTTGAATTTTGGAAATTGGCGGGAAAAGAAACCAGCGCACAGGCAGATTTAGGGTTGGAGTTTTGATCGATTTTTATGGAGATTAAAGGGCTGAAATTGATTGGGTTTACTCCTTAGGCCTAAACAGGCCTGGTAAAGTCTTTGTATTGAACCCAAATTGGCTAGAGATCGAATTAGAGCAAAACAGAGGCGTTGGAAGTTTACCGGGTTCTGTTATCGGATTTGGGGCAGTTGTAGTCGGAGTTGGGCGTAGAATTTGTTTCGTGTTATCCTGTTAGTCCAAAACAAGATTGATATGCGTCATAGATTCGAAAAAATAGGCATCAATTCTCGGTTCTTGTAAAACAGGGAGAGATTTATTATCGGGATATTTTCTTGGTTCTATAGATTGGGATTACGTGCAGATAAGAGTATAAGATTCTCTGTTTATTCGATACCATTATTGGGAGATTCTGGGACGTCAGATTTAACTCAAAAGACGCGTGCAGAGAAGGTTAGAAAGAAATAATCCCGTAACTTGCTGAAAAAGAGAAATGAGAATATTTGTGGATTAACTCGAGAGATTTTGGGTCTGGTGGCTACATATAGGTTGATTCGAGTCATAAAAAGGATGATGAACACTTTGGAGAGGTTTAGAGCACTAGAGAAGCAAAGAAAATCAGAGACAAAAATTTCGTTCTGCTGCTGTTGCGAAGAAGAAACGAAGAACATAAGACACTCAAGCCTGTCGCAGGGGCAGACTTATTTCAGTGACAATAAATTTCTATCGTTCCTGTCTGCAGTCACCGAAACCTTTCAGGAACGATTCAGTCTTCTGTTTTAGACTTTCAGCGACTACAGTATACTCTTTTCTCCCTTTTAATCAATTTTTGAACACCAAAGATGTATTTTGAGAACATGATTAATATGAGGAGCTAAACCCCTTAGCCGAGGCGACAGAGGAAGCCATTGTTCCATGAAAAGTGGTATAATTCTATTTTAATTATTTTTGCAATATTTTTATATGATTATTTGCATAGAACTAATATAGGAAAATTGATTTTTATTGAGTAGTTGTGAGTTGTTTTGATGGAACATGCTAGGTTTTAAAACTTTTGATGTCTCATGCTTTGTATTTACAACTATTATTTCAAAAATCTATTAGAGGCAAAATATTAGAATCACTTTAAAAGAAAAAATTGCATGAATATTGATTAGAGTTTATCACTTCATTGGTCAATGGTGGAATCCAGAATCTCGGTGTTTTCTTTATATTTTTGATATAACTTATTTGAATTGTTGAGTTTAATTTAAGTCTAAAAAAATCCTTCACAAGTTCGAGCAACGAATCTTTTTACCACTACAACTACAAAACACATCAATTTTTGGCGCCGCCGACGCGGACTTGTTTTTAGGGTTTTAGATTTATTTTTATTTTTATTTATTTTTTTCTATTTTACGTTTTTGGGTATTTGTCTTTTGTCTACAGGTTTTGGAACGTAAAGAAAAAACATTGAGCCAAGGAGTTTGGTGATTTCGTAAAGACTTAGAGCTAAAGATTAAAGCGAAAATAACGGAAAAGAAGACAATTTTGTTTTAGTTATTTTATTTTTAGGTTATTTTTTTTTTTTAGGGTTTTGTTTATTTTTTTAGAAAAAAGAAAAAAAAATTGTATTAGGGTTTCTTTATTATTTATTAATTTTTCTTTTCTTTTTTTGGACTTTTTGGACTTTGGACACTATTTTTATTTTTTATTTTTTATTTTTATATACCCTACGGAAGGGTATCCTTAAATATAAAAAAAACTGTTTGCAGGGAAGGAGGACAATTACGATATTGTCTCTGCACCTTGGGTTCGTGCACTGACACAGGAGTCAGTGGCCCGAGTTGACTACAACCGATTCATCCCCCGTCTGGAACGGGAGGTAAGATTCTGAACACTCGCGAATCCCCTGTCAGCGAGTTACTGTATTCCTTAAGGTGCATATCTGTTGAGGTTCTGAATACGAACATTTATTTTCCTAGTAAAGGGCAAGGCCTGGCCATACAAGATAAGGGTTCGGATTTCATTACCGTTCTCTTCTTGCCCGCCTTAGGAAAACGATACCGAACGCGAACCCAAGCTTAAAATATTGACTAGAACGAGACCGATAGGGTAACGAGCTTATAGGAAATTCGTTCAAAAGGATCGTATTGGGTATCTTGTTAGCGTAACTCAAAGTTCAGGAAGATTACTGTAAGTCGATTAGAGCCGCCTTGTAACCCAGGGAAGCGTTGCCAAAGAGGTGGGGGTATCAAAGCTCCTCTGAGCTTCTCCTACTTCTCTTCGACTTACTTTATTCGGATCGTCCTACGAGGTTTGCTAAAATTGTACCCAGTTGCCTCTTGGAAGAGTAGAAGCTGGTCTAGAAACAATCTAAGTAGAGCCATCATGCTTTTTGTTTGCTAGAAATTAATAGGTTTGATTTGGTTGAGTCGACCTTGATTTGTGATTGCTTACCCTTCCAATTTAGGAAATTCTTGCGTATGCCTGAACGTAAGAGAGACGCCCTAGGTAGATTTGTTAAAGAAAAACCTAGCAGTTCTAAGCGTCTCGATTACCTTAATCTAGATAGTCCGATTTTTTGACAGTCCTGTTTTGAACGTTCTCCTTTTACCGAGGAGAGAATCCCTAATACTCCGATAGTACCAGAAATGGCTACTTTGAAAGCTTTGTTGAATCTGACTAGGACTACTCGTCCCTCGTGTATTAAGTTAGCTGACCCAGAAGCCAATTATGAGCTTAAACCTGGGACCATACAGATGCTCCCAATCTTTTTAAGGAAAGAAAATGAAAACCCTTATTTCCATGTTAGGGATTTTGAAGAAATTTGCAGTACTCTAAGAATTAGAGGCTTAGATAATGATGCTTTGAAACTTAGGTTATTTCCCTTTTCCCTGAAAGATAAAGCCAAATCGTTGCTGTATAGTTTGACTTCTGAGTCAATCGAAACATATGAACAACTTACATCTGCCTTTTTCAATAAGTTTTTCCCTAGGCATAAAACATCGTCTATTAGGACGCAAATCTGCACATTCTTACAACAAGAGGGAGAATCTTTGTATAGGTATTTGGAAAGGTTCAATGATTTGTTAACACAATGTCCTCACCATGGTTTAGAAAAGGTTAGGCTAGTTCACATCCTTTATGAGGGTTTAGATTATTCCACAATATCTACGGTTGAAGCTTTGTGTACAGGTGGGTTTGAGAACCAAACTGTTGATGCGGCAATGGCATTTTTGAATGAAGCCGCCGAAAAGACCCAACAATGGGAAAATAGTAGGGAACCCCGGAAAATAATTCTTCTAAACAGAGGGAACGTTAATAGGGTAGAAGGAGGCTCTGAATCAGATGCCAAGATTGCAGCGATAGCTAAAAGGTTAGAAGCTCTAGAAATGGGTCACACTAGTGGTAAATTGGAGCCTTTTTGGGAAGGCCATAATAATGAAGAGCAAGCCAATGCTCTTTATAATAATACTAGACTCGATAATCGTCAGAAATTTGACCCATATTCAGAAACCTATAATCCTGGGTGGAGAAACCATATGAACCTTTCATGGTCTAAGGGCCAGAATCAAGGTCAGTTTAGTAATTCTAATGCTCCCCCAGGTTTTAGTTATGCTAAGAATCCTTCGGTACAAGCTCAATTTCAGAATCAGTCGGATAAGAAAATCCTAAGCCTAGAGGAGTCTCTCGTGTTGTTAACTCAGCAAATTGCAAAATTTCAGCAATCAGTAGAACAAAGTCTACAAGCTAGTAACAAGATAGGACAAGAAAATAGTCAGGCTATTTCCGAGTTAAAAACCCAGGTAGGTCTGATAAATGAGTCTTTGAGAGAAAAAGGTAGGTTTCCTAGTCAAACACAACCCAACCCTAGAGGAGTTCATGAAGTAGGTGCAAAACCATCGAATCAATTGAATGCTATTAGAACCCTTAGGAGTGGTAGAATTGTAGACAATGAGGTAACCATGCCCGATAGTGAACATACTGTAGTTCACCCCTCAGGACAACCCATAGCTGAGGGGACCGATAAAGTTTATGATGATATTAATTCAGTCCCTGGGAGGTCTGATTTTGTTCCTAGATCCCCATTTCCCCAGCTATTAGTACCAACAAAGAAGGAATCGAACTTTAATGACATATTGGAGGTTTTTAAGCAAGTTACCATAAACCTTCCTTTATTAGATGCAATTAGGAAAATTCCTGCTTATGCCAAGTTCCTTAAGGATATGTGTACGCGAAAACGAAAACTTAGCGTCCGTAAGAAAGCCTTTTTTGCTAGTCATGTAAGTTCAATCATTCAAAACACCATAACTCCAAAGTACGAAGACCCAGGTTCCCCTCCCATTGCTTGTACAATAGGTAAATTTCGGGTAGAAAAAGCTTTACTTGACTTAGGAGCCAGTGTGAACTTACTGCCGTACCATGTGTATTTACAGCTAGGACTTGGTGAAATGAAACCTACTCAGATGACACTGCAGTTAGCTGATAAGTCCGTTAAAATTCCTCGAGGTGTTATCGAGGATGTTCTCATTGAGGTCGACAAGTTTATTTATCCAGTGGATTTTGTTGTGCTAGATACCCAACCTGTCCCTGACCTAGAGAACCAGATACCTGTGATTTTAGGTCGCCCATTTTTAGCTACGTCTAATGCGATCATTAACTGTCGAAATGGTGTGATGAATTTGTCTTTTGGTAATATGACTATGGAAATGAACATTTTCAATGTCAGTAAACTACCTTATGAGCTAGATGACACATGTGTTGAAGAGGTGAACATGATAGAAGCCTTAGTTCAGGAGTCATTACCAAACATTTTGTCTGAAGACCCATTAGAAAGTTGTCTATCCCATTTTGGTTTAGATTTTGACGACGATAGCACTATTGAAGAAGTAAATGCCCTATTAGATTCTACCCCTGTGTTAGACACTAATAGATGGAAAGCTAGGTTCGAACAATTACCAGTTTCTGAGACTACCTTAATTCCTTCTTTAGAAGAGCCTCCTAAGTTGGACCTTAAACCACTACCCGACACTCTAAAGTATGTGTTTTTAGGGCCATCTGAGACTTTACCTGTGATTGTAGCTTCCGATTTGGATAGTGATCAGGAAAGTAGGCTAGTGAATGTACTTAAAGATAATAAGGAAGCTTTAGGGTGGACTATAGCAGACATTAAGGGTATAAGTCCTACTGTGTGTATGCATCAGATTTATTTAGAGGAAGATTCGAAACCTTCTAGGGAGATGCAACGTCGACTGAACCCTAACATGAAAGAGGTAGTTCGAAAAGAGGTGCTTAAGTTGTTAGATGCGGGTATTATTTACCCAATTTCGGACAGTAAGTGGGTCAGCCCCGTTCAGGTTGTACCCAAGAAATCAGGTATCACTGTAGTCCAGAATGATAATAACGAGTTAATCCCAACCCGAGTGACCACGGGATGGCGTGTCTGTATTGACTATAGGAAATTGAACAAGGTCACAAGGAAGGATCACTTTCCCCTTCCTTTCATCGACCAAATGCTAGAGCGATTAGCTGGACATAGTCATTATTGCTTCTTAGATGGCTACTCCGGATATAATCAGATCGTTATTGCCCCAGAAGACCAAGAGAAAACCACTTTTACCTGTCCCTTTGGTACCTTTGCGTATAGACGCATGCCTTTCGGGCTATGTAATGCCCCTGCGACTTTTCAGTGTTGCATGATGAGCATATTTTATGATATGGTAGAACGGTTTTTAGAGGTCTTTATGGATGATTTTTCAGTGTTTGGTTCATCTTTCGATGAGTGCTTGCATCATTTGACATTAGTGTTGACTAGGTGTAAGGAAAAGAATTTAGTGCTTAATTGGGAAAAATGCCATTTTATGGTTAAATCAGGAATTGTGTTAGGGCACATCGTATCCTCTAAGGGTATAGAGGTAGACAAAGCCAAAGTTTATCTTATTAAGACTTTACAGGTCCCAAAAACCGTAAAAGATATTAGGTCATTCCTAGGGCATGCAGGATTTTATCGTCGATTCATTAAGGATTTTAGCTTGATTTCTAGACCTCTTTGCAATTTGCTTGCAAAAGATGTTAAGTTTGTCTTGGATGATGAGTGTTTAGAGGCTTTTGAGAAGCTTAAGAGTTTACTCACTACTGCCCCCATAGTCCAGGCACCTAACTGGAACCTACCCTTTGAGATTATGTGTGATGCTTCAGATTATGCTATAGGCGTTGTGTTAGGACAGAGAGAAAACAAATTACTTCATGTGATTTACTATGCTAGCAAAACTCTGAATGATGCCCAACTGAATTATACAACTACCAAGAAGGAACTGTTAGCAATCGTGTTTGCCTTGGATAAGTTTAGATCCTATCTGTTAGGTTCTAAGGTCGTAATATATACTGATCATGCTGCTTTGAAATACCTTTTGTCTAAGAAGGATACGAAACTTAGATTAATTAGATGGATCCTATTGTTGCAAGAATTTTCTCTAGACATTAGAGACAAAAAGGGTGCAGAAAATGTAGTAGCAGATCACTTGGCTAGGCTAGTTGTTGATCATTCTAATGATTCTCTTCCTATAAGGGATAGCTTTCCTGATGAACAATTATTCTCTGTTTCCCAATCACCTTGGTATGCACATATAGTGAATTATCTTGTTACTGGTCGAATGCCTCAACATTGGGGTAAACAAGATCGTTCTAGGTTTTTAGCCGAGGTTAAACATTTCTTTTGGGACGATCCTTATCTGTTTAAGTTTTGTCCAGACCAGATTATTAGGAGATGTATACTAGAGAGTGACCAGTCCAGTATTATCTCCTTTTTCCATGAACATGCATGTGGGGGTCATTTTAGTGCTAAGAAGACTGCTGCTAAGATATTGCAGTGTGGATTTTACTGGCCTTCGTTGTTTAAAGACTCCCATAGTCATTGTGTTTCTTGTGAGCGTTGCCAGAGGTTAGGAACCATTTCCCGTAGAAATATGATGCCTTTGAACCCTATTTTAGTGATTGAGATCTTTGATGTGTGGGGCATTGATTTTATGGGTCCATTTCCTAATTCTTTTGGTTATCTTTACATACTTGTCGCTGTAGACTATGTGTCTAAGTGGGTTGAGGCGGTTCCGTGTAGAACAAATGACCATAGGGTCGTAGTCCAGTTTTTGAAAGAGAATATACTTACACGTTTCGGTGCGCCGCGAGCTATAATTAGTGATGGAGGTTCACACTTTTGTAATAGACCGTTTGCTCTTTTAATGAAACAATATGGTATTACCCATAAAGTAGCTACCCCATATCACCCACAGACTAGTGGTCAGGTAGAGGTTTCCAATAGGGAAATTAAGCGTATTCTAGAGAAAACAGTTAATCCTAATAGGAAAGACTGGTCGTCGAGGCTTACTGATGCCTTATTGGCTTATCGTACTACGTTTAAGACACCCATTGGAATGTCACCCTATCGTTTAGTTTTTTGCAAGGCATGTCACCTTCCTGTTGAGTTAGATCATAGAGCCTACTGGGCTATTAAACAGCTAAACTTTTCACTTGACAAGGAAGGAGCTCACAGAAAGCTCCAGCTCAATGAGTTGGACGATATTCGTAGAGATGCATACGATAGTGCTAAGGAGTATAAGAACAAAATGAAACTTGTGCATGATAAGAATATTTTACGAAAGTCATTTTCTCCAGGTCAAAAAGTTCTTCTGTATGACACTCGTTTGCATATATTCCCCGGGAAGTTGCGCTCTCGGTGGACCGGTCCTTTTGTGGTCCGTACTGTTTTTCCTCATGGCGCTATTGAATTGAGACACCAGACGATAGTAGTTCTTCAAAGGTTAACGGTCAGAGATTGAAGCCCTTTTTAGAGCCTTTTCCTACAGGTGATGTTGAGGAGGTCCCTCTGGAGGACCCTGTTTACCTTGATTGACCATCGAGGCGATTTGTATGTTGTATATTATTTTTGTAGGTTTTTGATTCCACTTCACCCAGGTACTATCTTTCCGACTTCTCTCTTTACTGATTCCTCATGTTATTTATACTTTTGGTACTGTTCTTGAATTAGAAACATTGAGGACAATGTTAGATTTAAGTTTGGGGGTGGGGTAGAAAATTTTTGTTACTTTTTGTTACAATAAATAAACTCCAGAGCCTAGAAATTTATGCCTATTAAGGATGGCACTAACCAATCTAAGTGGATGGAAGCATTTTGGTTTTAGGAGTTGAGGAACCAATCTGACTAGATGGAAACATCTATAAGAGTCTATTCATAAAAGCACGGAGCTCAGGTGTTAGAAATAACATGATAGTTTCACCGTATCTCG
>JAJJMB010002379.1:2320364-2351690 GCA_023531105.1 Papaver atlanticum | reverse complement strand
AGGTATTTGGAAAGGTTCAATGATTTGTTAACACAATGTCCTCACCATGGTTTAGAAAAGGTTAGGCTAGTTCACATCCTTTATGAGGGTTTAGATTATTCCACAATATCTACGGTTGAAGCTTTGTGTACAGGTGGGTTTGAGAACCAAACTGTTGATGCGGCAATGGCATTTTTGAATGAAGCCGCCGAAAAGACCCAACAATGGGAAAATAGTAGGGAACCCCGGAAAATAATTCTTCTAAACAGAGGGAACGTTAATAGGGTAGAAGGAGGCTCTGAATCAGATGCCAAGATTGCAGCGATAGCTAAAAGGTTAGAAGCTCTAGAAATGGGTCACACTAGTGGTAAATTGGAGCCTTTTTGGGAAGGCCATAATAATGAAGAGCAAGCCAATGCTCTTTATAATAATACTAGACTCGATAATCGTCAGAAATTTGACCCATATTCAGAAACCTATAATCCTGGGTGGAGAAACCATATGAACCTTTCATGGTCTAAGGGCCAGAATCAAGGTCAGTTTAGTAATTCTAATGCTCCCCCAGGTTTTAGTTATGCTAAGAATCCTTCGGTACAAGCTCAATTTCAGAATCAGTCGGATAAGAAAATCCTAAGCCTAGAGGAGTCTCTCGTGTTGTTAACTCAGCAAATTGCAAAATTTCAGCAATCAGTAGAACAAAGTCTACAAGCTAGTAACAAGATAGGACAAGAAAATAGTCAGGCTATTTCCGAGTTAAAAACCCAGGTAGGTCTGATAAATGAGTCTTTGAGAGAAAAAGGTAGGTTTCCTAGTCAAACCCAACCCAACCCTAGAGGAGTTCATGAAATAGGTACAAAACCATTGAATCAATTGAATGCTATTAGAACCCTTAGGAGTGGTAGAATTGTAGACAATGAGGTAACCATGCCCGATAGTGAACATACTGTAGTTCACCCCTCAGGACAACCCATAGCTGAGGGGACCGATAAAGTTTATGATGATATTAATTCAGTCCCTGGGAGGTCTGATTTTGTTCCTAGATCCCCATTTCCCCAGCTATTAGTACCAACAAAGAAGGAATCGAACTTTAATGACATATTGGAGGTTTTTAAGCAAGTTACCATAAACCTTCCTTTATTAGATGCAATTAGGAAAATTCCTGCTTATGCCAAGTTCCTTAAGGATATGTGTACGCGAAAACGAAAACTTAGCGTCCGTAAGAAAGCCTTTTTTGCTAGTCATGTAAGTTCAATCATTCAAAACACCATAACTCCAAAGTACGAAGACCCAGGTTCCCCTCCCATTGCTTGTACAATAGGTAAATTTCGGGTAGAAAAAGCTTTACTTGACTTAGGAGCCAGTGTGAACTTACTGCCGTACCATGTGTATTTACAGCTAGGACTTGGTGAAATGAAACCTACTCAGATGACACTGCAGTTAGCTGATAAGTCCGTTAAAATTCCTCGAGGTGTTATCGAGGATGTTCTCATTGAGGTCGACAAGTTTATTTATCCAGTGGATTTTGTTGTGCTAGATACCCAACCTGTCCTTGACCTAGGGAACCAGATACCTGTGATTTTAGGTCGCCAATTTTTAGCTACGTCTAATGCGATCATTAACTGTCGAAATGGTGTGATGAATTTGTCTTTTGGTAATATGACTATGGAGATGAACATTTTTAATGTCAGTAAGCTACCTTATGAGCTAGATGACACATGTGTTGAAGAGGTGAACATGATAGAAGCCTTAGTTCAGGAGTCATTACCAAACATTTTGTCTGAAGACCCATTAGAAAGCTGTCTATCCTATTTTGGTTTAGATTTTGACGACGATAGCACTATTGAAGAAGTGAATGCCCTATTAGATTCTACCCCTGTGTTAGACACTAATAGATGGAAAGCTAGGTTCGAACAATTACCAGTTTCTGAGACTACCTTAATTCCTTCTTTAGAAGAGCCTCCTAAGTTGGACCTTAAACCACTACCCGACACTCTAAAGTATGTGTTTTTAGGGCCATCTGAGACTTTACCTGTGATTGTAGCTTCCGATTTGGATAGTGATCAGGAAAGTAGGCTAGTGAATGTACTTAAAGATAATAAGGAAGCTTTAGGGTGGACTATAGCAGACATTAAGGGTATAAGTCCTACTGTGTGTATGCATCAGATTCATTTAGAGGAAGACTCCAAACCTTCTAGGGAGATGCAACGTCGACTGAACCCTAACATGAAAGAGGTAGTTCGAAAAGAGGTGCTTAAGGTGTTAGATGCGGGTATTATTTACCCAATTTCGGACAGTAAGTGGGTCAGCCCCGTTCAGGTTGTACCCAAGAAATCAGGTATCACTGTAGTCCAGAATGATAATAACGAGTTAATCCCAACCCGAGTGACCACGGGATGGCGTGTCTGTATTGACTATAGGAAATTGAACAAGGTCACAAGGAAGGATCACTTTCCCCTTCCTTTCATCGACCAAATGCTAGAGCGATTAGCTGGACATAGTCATTATTGCTTCTTAGATGGCTACTCCGGATATAATCAGATCGTTATTGCCCCAGAAGACCAAGAGAAAACCACTTTTACCTGTCCCTTTGGTACCTTTGCGTATAGACGCATGCCTTTCGGGCTATGTAATGCCCCTGCGACCTTTCAGCGTTGCATGATGAGCATATTTTCTGATATGGTAGAACGGTTTTTAGAGGTCTTTATGGATGATTTTTCAGTGTTTGGTTCATCTTTCGATGAGTGCTTGCATCATTTGACATTAGTGTTGACTAGGTGTAAGGAAAAGAATTTAGTGCTTAATTGGGAAAAATGCCATTTTATGGTTAAATCAGGAATTGTGTTAGGGCACATCGTATCCTCTAAGGGTATAGAGGTAGACAAAGCCAAAGTTTATCTTATTAAGACTTTACAGGTCCCAAAAACCGTAAAAGATATTAGGTCATTCCTAGGGCATGCAGGATTTTATCGTCGATTCATTAAGGATTTTAGCTTGATTTCTAGACCTCTTTGCAATTTGCTTGCAAAAGATGTTAAGTTTGTCTTGGATGATGAGTGTTTAGAGGCTTTTGAGAAGCTTAAGAGTTTACTCACTACTGCCCCCATAGTCCAGGCACCTAACTGGAACCTACCCTTTGAGATTATGTGTGATGCTTCAGATTATGCTATAGGCGTTGTGTTAGGACAGAGAGAAAACAAATTACTTCATGTGATTTACTATGCTAGCAAAACTCTGAATGATGCCCAACTGAATTATACAACTACCAAGAAGGAACTGTTAGCAATCGTGTTTGCCTTGGATAAGTTTAGATCCTATCTGTTAGGTTCTAAGGTCGTAATATATACTGATCATGCTGCTTTGAAATACCTTTTGTCTAAGAAGGATACGAAACTTAGATTAATTAGATGGATCCTATTGTTGCAAGAATTTTCTCTAGACATTAGAGACAAAAAGGGTGCAGAAAATGTAGTAGCAGATCACTTGGCTAGGCTAGTTGTTGATCATTCTAATGATTCTCTTCCTATAAGGGATAGCTTTCCTGATGAACAATTATTCTCTGTTTCCCAATCACCTTGGTATGCACATATAGTGAATTATCTTGTTACTGGTCGAATGCCTCAACATTGGGGTAAACAAGATCGTTCTAGATTTTTAGCCGAGGTTAAGCATTTCTTTTGGGACGATCCTTATCTGTTTAAGTATTGTCCAGACCAGATTATTAGGAGATGTATACCTGAGAGTGACCAGTCCAGTATTATCTCCTTTTGTCATGAACATGCATGTGGGGGTCATTTTAGTGCTAAAAAGACTGCTGCTAAGATATTGCAGTGTGGATTTTACTGGCCTTCGTTGTTTAAAGACTCCCATAGTCATTGTGTTTCTTGTGAGCGTTGCCAGAGGTTAGGAACCATTTCCCGTAGAAATATGATGCCTTTGAACCCTATTTTAGTGATTGAGGTCTTTGATGTGTGGGCATTGATTTTATGGGTCCATTTCCTAATTCTTTTGGTTATCTTTACATACTTGTCGCTGTAGACTATGTGTCTAAGTGGGTTGAGGCGGTTCCGTGTAGAACAAATGACCATAGGGTCGTAGTCCAGTTTTTGAAAGAGAATATACTTACACGTTTCGGTGCGCCGCGAGCTATAATTAGTGATGGAGGTTCACACTTTTGTAATAGACCGTTTGCTCTTTTAATGAAACAATATGGTATTACCCATAAAGTAGCTACCCCATATCACCCACAGACTAGTGGTCAGGTAGAGGTTTCCAATAGGGAAATTAAGCGTATTCTAGAGAAAACAGTTAATCCTAATAGGAAAGACTGGTCGTCGAGGCTTACTGATGCCTTATTGGCTTATCGTACTACGTTTAAGACACCCATTGGAATGTCACCCTATCGTTTAGTTTTTTGCAAGGCATGTCACCTTCCTGTTGAGTTAGATCATAGAGCCTACTGGGCTATTAAACAGCTAAACTTTTCACTTGACAAGGAAGGAGCTCACAGAAAGCTCCAGCTCAATGAGTTGGACGATATTCGTAGAGATGCATACGATAGTGCTAAGGAGTATAAGAACAAAATGAAACTTGTGCATGATAAGAATATTTTACGAAAGTCATTTTCTCCAGGTCAAAAAGTTCTTCTGTATGACACTCGTTTGCATATATTCCCCGGGAAGTTGCGCTCTCGGTGGACCGGTCCTTTTGTGGTCCGTACTGTTTTTCCTCATGGCGCTATTGAATTGAGACACCAGACGATAGTAGTTCTTCAAAGGTTAACGGTCAGAGATTGAAGCCCTTTTTAGAGCCTTTTCCTACAGGTGATGTTGAGGAGGTCCCTCTGGAGGACCCTGTTTACCTTGATTGACCATCGAGGCGATTTGTATGTTGTATATTATTTTTGTAGGTTTTTGATTCCACTTCACCCAGGTACTATCTTTCCGACTTCTCTCTTTACTGATTCCTCATGTTATTTATACTTTTGGTACTGTTCTTGAATTAGAAACATTGAGGACAATGTTAGATTTAAGTTTGGGGGTGGGGTAGAAAATTTTTGTTACTTTTTGTTACAATAAATAAACTCCAGAGCCTAGAAATTTATGCCTATTAAGGATGGCACTAACCAATCTAAGTGGATGGAAGCATTTTGGTTTAGGAGTTGAGGAACCAATCTGATTAGATGGAAACATCTATAAGAGTCTATTCATAAAAGCACGGAGCTCAGGTGTTAGAAATAACATGATAGTTTCACCGTATCTCGGAATCATCTTATTACTTCTGTTTTTATTTTTGCAAATTTTTATGTTGATGTCTGCTGGGTTGAAATAGGGTGATTGAGTTACTAAAAAAAAAAAAGACCAGACCAATTAGACCAATCGGAATAAATAACACTTGGATAGAAATATGTGTGTGTTCTCCCTATCTCCGTCACCTAAACAAGCGTGGAATGCAGGATCCACGGGAATTACCATGTAATCTGCTGACAAGAAGCATGCGCTTGGATCCAAAAGATCTAATCATGTCGTTAAAAAAAATAAAAAAATAAAAAAAAGGTTTATTATAAAGTCGACCACTGGTTCCCTTGTATATGCCAGTTGTGTTGATGTAGATTTAGGATTGTCGACCACTGGTTCCCTTGTATATGCCAGTTGTGTTGATATTAGTCCAGACCAGTATCTCAATCCACTAGGTCATAGGTTCATCTTGGCATTGAAGTCCATTCGCAACCATCTATTTCTATATCCATCTTCTTAATCTATTCATGTGATTTGTTTGATTCCGGATATTGATGTCCATAGTGCGACTATCTGAGTAGAGCTCTGTCACTTATATATGAATTTTAGTATACTTGAGTGCAAACTCATATACAACAATTGGAATTTCGCATCAGGGTACTTCCTCCCGTAATCAATAAGTATGCCAACCAAGGAGATTCTTTAGTGCATTCCAAGGTTCTGCGTAGATAGCTAGGGTCTGGAGTAAAGGTTTTGTGGGTACACCTCTGGTAAACCCTCCCGAGACTATAACTCGGCCACTAGGGCCACCTAGGGGTTTAAAGGCTTGTTGCACAAGCTAAGTGCAATCGACGATGCCTGCGACAGTGAGTTAGGATTTTATTTTGTAGTTTTGATTTGCTCGGGACTAGCAAATAATAAGTTTGGGGGTATTTGATAGACGCATTTATGTGTCTATTTTCATCTCTATTGTGTATATTGTTAGTACCCATTTTTGTACTTATTTTGGTATTTTATCTCTTTGTAGGTGTTTTTGGAGAAATAAGCTTTTGCGGCGAAATTGGCTCGAAAAGTGGTTTTTGCGCTCATGGGAATTTTTTTTACTAAGGGGCACCCAGATTACTAAGGGGTATCCACTTGCTATTCGCACCCCTGGTCCGGATAAGGGGAGGTCATCCCCTACCTTTTGAATTTTGGAAATTGGCGGGAAAAGAAACCAGCGCACAGGCAGATTTAGGGTTGGAGTTTTGATCGATTTTTATGGAGATTAAAGGGCTGAAATTGATTGGGTTTACTCCTTAGGCCTAAACAGGCCTGGTAAAGTCTTTGTATTGAACCCAAATTGGCTAGAGATCGAATTAGAGCAAAACAGAGGCGTTGGAAGTTTACCGGGTTCTGTTATCGGATTTGGGGCAGTTGTAGTCGGAGTTGGGCGTAGAATTTGTTTCGTGTTATCCTGTTAGTCCAAAAAAGGATTGATATGCGTCATAGATTCGAAAAAATAGGCATCCATTCTCGGTTCTTGTAAAACAGGGAGAGATTTTTTATCGGGATATTTTCTTGGTTCTATAGATTGGGATTACGTGCAGATAAGAGTATAAGATTCTCTGTTTATTCGATATCATCATTGGGAGATTCTGGGACGTCAGATTTAACTCAGAAGACGCGTGCAGAGAAGGTCAGAAAGAAATAATCCCGTAACTTGCTGAAAAAGAGAAACGAGAATATTTGTGGATTAACTCGAGAGATTTTGGGTCTGGTGGCTATATATAGGTTGATTCGAGTCATAAAAAGGATGATGAACACTTTGGAGAGGTTTAGAGCACTAGAGAAGCAAAGAAAATCAGAGACAAAAATTTTGTTCTGCTGCTACTGCGAAGAAGAAACGAAGAACATAAGACACTCAATCCTGTCGCAGGGGCAGACTTATTTCAGTGACAATAAATTTCTATCGTTCCTGTCTGCAGTCACCGAAACCTTTCAGGAACGATTCAGTCTTCTGTTTTAGACTTTCAGCGACTACAGTATACTCTTTTCTCCCTTTTAATCAATTTTTGAACACCAAAGATGTATTTTGAGAACATGATTAATATGAGGAGATAAACCCCTTAGCCGAGGCGACGGAGGAAGCTATTGTTCCATGAAAAGTGGTATAATTCTATTTTAATTATTTTTGCAATATTTTTATATGATTATTTGCATAGAACTTATATATGAAAATTGATTTTTATTGAGTAGTTGTGAGTTTTTTTGATGGAACATGCTAGGTTTTAAAACTTTTGATGTCTCATGCTTTGTATTTACAACTATTACTTCAAAAATCTATTAGAGGCAAAATATTAGAATCACTTTAAAAGAAAAAAATTGCATGAATATTGATTAGAGTTTATCACTTCATTGGTCAATGGTGGAATCCAGAATCTCGGTGTTTTCTTTATATTTTTGATATAACTTATTTGAATTGTTGAGTTTAATTTAAGTCTAAAAAAATCCTTCACAAGTTCGAGCAACGAATCTTTTTACCACTACAACTACAAAACACATCAGAGAGATAACACAACTCTTCATTGCGCATCCAACGAGTGTTCAATTGGCTCAATGCTTTCATGAAGTTCTCATAATGGATTGTACTTATAAGACGAACAAGTACGAGATGCCATTGTTGAATATTGTTGGGCGTACTTCGACGCAGTCACCGTTTACCGTGGCGTTTTGTTTCTAAAGGGACGAGCAAGAACCTAGTTACATTTGGGCACTACAACAAGTTAAGGCAATCTTCCGAGGTGATGATATTCCCTGGTTTATAGTCACCGACAATGAAGTCGCATTGATGAATGCAATAGAGGTAGTGTTTCCATTAGCACACAATATGCTTTGTACGTTCCATATATGGTGTAATTTGATAAATAGGTGCAAGCCAATAATTTGTCCACCCAATAAAAAAGGATATAAAGAGATTAAGATGCTACCGGAACATGAACGAGCGGATGCAAAAGAGGAAGTTGAAAAACAATACGATCTAAATTACGCTAAATGGGTTGCTTTCAACTGTGAATGGGAATCATTGTGTTGGTCTCTTACCGAGGAAGAGTATCATATAAATCTTGCGGAGTTTATCACCCATTGGGATACTCCTGATTATCCCGGTGTTGTATCGTATGTTCTTCGCCAATGGTTGGAACCACACAAAGAGAGGTTTGTTAATGCCTATACCAACCAATATAAACACTTGGGAAATCAAGCGACAAGTTTAGTAGAGTCGGCTCACCATCGGTTAAAGAAGAATCTCTTTGGATGTGTTGATAATTTCGTAACTGTGTGGAATGCTATGGAAAATTACTTCAAGCGCGACATTGATAGAATTAAGGAGAAGTTCCAAAAAAGCCGTATATTCAAAATGGACGGAAAATATGCCGACCACCTATTGTTCAAGGGAATCCATTACAACGTATCTCGGCAATGTATGAAGTTGTTGATTATAGAAGTTGAATTGATTGATAAGTGGGAAACCAAGAGGGATGAGGTGTGTGTATGTAACATGAAGAAGTCTATGGGACTCCCTTGTCGCCATATGATAATCAACTACGAGCATGGCGTAATCCCTTTAAGCGACATTGATCCATATTGGAAGCATCTAAGTTTCATCCCTCCTCCAAAGGGAGAAGAAGCCAGAGAGGAGTTTGGTGATAACGAAATGGGTAGAACCGTACTAGAGATGTATCGTGGCATGAACAAGCTCCAAAAACAAATATTTTGGGATGACATGAGGAAAATCATATATCCACAAACTTCGGAGAATGTTTATGAACCGTCAAAAGGCAAACGCAAAGGTAGGCCAAGCAAAAAAGAAACTAAAAAAAACCTAAGAGAATATGCAAAGGTATTACGTAAGAAGAAAAGTGAGCAAACCCCATTTACTAGAGATCCTTCGTCCCATGAGTATACCGCGGCAATGTACTTGGAGCAAACCAAGAAACGGGGTAGGAGTATTGAGGAGAAAGGCGAAACAAGTGAGCGAGATTTGAAGAAAAAAGGTACGATGTGTCCATCACAACCAAGCCAACCATCTTCCGGCGACGTGAAACTTAAGTCTCCAATTTTCCCTATCCAACCATCTTCCCTAGACTTGAAGCTTGAGGCTCCAAATAAAGACCATTTGAATGAGCTACCTCTATACATTAGAGAATACGTTATATCCACCGATGACGTTCCTCCGGATGGTAATTGTGGTTTTCATGTTGTCAATCAACAACTTGGGACTTTCATCGAAGGTGCCAAGCTAAATAATGGGTGTGCAATCACTCATATAAGGCAAAGGTTGTTGTCCAAACTAAAGGAGAATCCGGCATTTTACAAGACAATGTTGTGCGATGGGGTGGGTAGTCTCAATGAGAAATTTGTTAAGTATCAACGTCGTCTTCATGGGGGTCATCCGATCACAACGGATTATTGGATGAGCATGCCGATATGTGGATACTTAATCGCCGAGGCATTTAATTGTGTGGTTCATTATTTCTTAAAGTATGCTAGTTTCACCTTCACCCCGAAAACAACCGTATGTGTCGAGCAACTCAAACGAAGGAGATGTGTGATGGCATTTACTAACAACAACCACTTTATAGGCCTCCGTTTAAAACTTGATTGTCCACTGCCTCCAATATCCGAAAACTCTTATTGGCTTGCATTTAACCCCAATATAATGTTGGGTTGGTGTATTATGTATGAGCATAACATGGAGATGTGGAAAGCTTTGAAGAAATCGGACGAAATTGTACGTGAAGGTCAAATTTCACTTGAGGATGATTAAATGACACATGTAATGGAACTAAGTATGCTTATCAATCTAATACTATGTTTTTTGAAGTGTGGTATTCATTATCGAGTTAATGTTAGTATTTTATTGAGTTGACAAATAATAGTTCGGTTATCACATATGATTATCGAGATTGCCGAACTTAAGTTCGGTTGCCTGCGCAAATATTTCAGGTTGCCGAACTTAAGTTTGGTTGCCTGCGCAAATAGTTCGGTTAGCACATGTAATGGACAATGCCGACTATTACAGGACTTTCCGAAATAAATAGCCGGTACTTGATATTTGTGTCAGATAAAGAACATTGTAATTTCAAAATCCAAAGTTCGGTTAGCAAATAAAAATTTGCGAGCTAACCGAACTACAAAGTTCGGTAACATGGTAAAAAATGAGGTAACCGAACTTTTATTTGAAGGCTCGGTCACAAACTGAACATATATATGATACACAAACCACTCTAAAACAAACCTAAGAGTGTAGTTCTGCATCAAGAGAATGACTTTTCCAACTTGTACAAAAGCAAAATTTTGAGTCTCCAGAGATAGGTTCGGCAACCAGTGATATTATTCTTTGGTTACAAGGTAAAAATTGAGCTAACCGAACTTTTATTTGAAGGCTCAGTTACAAACTGGTAGGATTTAACTGTTTTATTTGAGTCTTCAGAGAAGAGTTCGGCAACTAGTGAAAATGTAGCGAGGTAACCGAACTATGTCTTCGGCAACCTGGTAGGATTTAGTTGTTCTCCTAAAAAACGGTTCGGTGACCTTGAATTTGTCACAGGTTACCGAACTTTAAGTTCGGTTAGATGTGTAGAACTTCCTCAGGTTGCCGAAAAACATCCTGTATTCAAAATTTCAGCCTTATAAAATTGAAAACACAAACCAAATTAAAATTAAAAACACAAACAAGGTTTTAAAACAAATATAAAAGTTGTTATACATACCAAACTACGAAATCCTTAACTAATTGTTTAAAACACACAAACATACGAAATTAAACCATATGAAATCCATAACTAAGATGTTTTTTGAAACTAAAACCATACGAAATCACTAACAAGCACTACGACGAACCCTTTTACCACTTCCTTGTTTACCACGAGTTTTAGGTTGAACTTCCTCATCACTTGGGGTTTCATCTACTCGACCGGTTTCCTCCACGGCGCGACTTGAACATTCTCCTTGTTGTCGACCCCTCTTCAATTGCTTAGACCTACTTGGCTCCATCATTATTTTAGTTATAAGACCCTCCCACTCGCCGTAGTAGTAGGTTTGTTCCTTAGTCGACATCGGCTCTCCACTACGGATTTTATCCATCCATTTCTTCAACAATTTCGTACCCTTCTTCACCTGATTCCATTTTTAAGCATAAGTAATTATATTTTCAATACTTTCAAACAACAAGGAAGTATAAGAGAAGACATTTTCTTACCACATTATCCCATAACATTTTTGCTTTTTCTCCACAAATAGGCATCTCCTTCTGAGCTCTCTTAGCCTCCCTCTCCTTTGCCTTCGCCTTCGCCTTATCAGTCTTAGCTTGTTGTTCTCTATTTATCACAAAAGGATGACTAATTTCTTGAAAAAACTCCATATAATCTTCATCACATGCATTTACATCTCCACCACAAGGTACACAATCACCTAAAGGTAAGTAGTAGTTACCAAGTGCATTCCAATGTCCTACCGTAGGAGTTGGTTCATGTTTTGGAACAAAATATTTCTCGGTGTTCTTTGTTCCTTGAACCAGAAAATTGAAATTTTCATTCTCCACGTCGGGATCCATTTGGACACAACAAAGTTGTCTTAGTATTCTCCTTGGATTATATATTGCGTAGCCATTAGGATACCAAATTGGTCCATAGTAAGCAGAGACAGTAGAGAAACCATTCAGATCTTCTTCATCTACAGGGACATCATCGGGTACGGCGTATGGGTGAAATACCACATCGTTCACCGTAAGTTTATCCAATTCCTCCCTCAACGAAGTCAACTGCTCTTCTTTAGACTTCTTTTGTGCGTCCAAAAACAACCATTTTCCTGTTGTAGGTTCGTCATAGGGATAAGGTGTCTTTTCCTTAGCCAATCCCAATGAAGGGAAGTGGTCATAAATCCAAACCTATGCGAAAATACGAAAATATTAACCACATACATGAAAATTGATTTGGAAGCAGAAAATTTTAGCGAAAAATTTGCTAATTAACAATGTAAAAGGTCACCTGAATAAGAGTTAAGTAACCTCCAATTTGAGTTGTCTTAATCCTCGACCCTTTGCTCATCTCTCCTAGAACAAAAGAAAGCACCCCAGTGGCCCAAAAGTATTTGTTAATCTCATCGAGATTCTCTAAAAGCTGTAGATAATGTGCATCCACCCTATTTCCAGAAGTGTCGGGGAAAATGACGGTTCCCAACTGATATAACCAATAAGCGGTGACATGATGCCTAAGGGTCTCCTGGTCCATCACCAACTTTCCTTTCTCCACCTTATTTCTTGTCCCTCCAAATGCTGCCTTCAACTTTACCAACTTGAATTTCTTCACCATCTTCTTCAATGCTCCATTTTCCTCTCTTGGATTATACTCATTGCCACGTTTAGGGGACCTCACAGAACGTCTAAATTCACATTGAGCCTTTCTTGCATCCCATCCTAGACATTGTAGAGCCAATTCTTCAAGAGCTTCATAATGCATCGAGGGGTTGTATCCTTCTCAAAGGCATTTACCTTCCACTGGTAAGCCAGTGATTCTATTGCAATCATCGGGAGTAATTCCCATCTCGCCAAATGGAAGATGCATTGTATATTTCTAGGGATAATGCCTCTCGAGAAATGTGGATACGGCAACATCGTCAGAATCCACATGTGAGTACTCAATAGATCTCCATAACACACATTCTTTAACCTTCGCTTGAAACTCGTCACACTCCAAAGAAAGATCCCATTTGGATGCCTTTTGACGACGAATAAGACGAACTGCATCATTATGATCCTACGAAAATAACATAACACTATTAATACTTGACGAAACATGTCCCAAAAAAAATTGTTTTGTTAGTTAAGAATGAACTTAAAGAATACCTTTGTCGCATAGATCTTCGCATCCCATGAGTGTTTGTAGCCAAACAATGTGGCCCCTCCATCATTTGGAGTACCATAAGTTGGGTTCACTAGTGGCAAACACAAATTATCAGGGAAATGTGTGAGTATCTATCACAAGGCGGCTCCGGCTTCTTTTTCTCTTTAACAGGAACAATTTCTTACTCTTCTTCCTCTCCTTCCTCATCCTTCTCTTCCTCTTGTCCTTCTCCTTCTTTGCCCTGTCCTTGTTCTTCTTCCTCTACATTTTCAACGTGTTCTCTTTGTTGTTCAACCTCTTCATTTCCTTTCTTTTCTTCATCATCATTCTCTTCTTCAATAACATTATCAATTGTATTCTCCATCACCTCTTGATTGACATCTTGGATTACATTACGAACATTCTCTTGGTTCACTTCCTGTAACGATCCCCCTCAATGTTTAGCATTTTTAGTACCACGGTTTCGGAAATCCAAATGTATTCTACCACGAGGGGTGGGAGTTCTCAAATCTTCATCTAGGTGGGGATTAGATTTTTTCCTTTGTTCCTAATGAATAAAAACCACATTATTAGCTAAACAGGATATTGTCTTATCAAATAAAATTGAACATGGGATTACATCAAACACAAAATGTTAACAGACTAAAGTTCAGTTATCTGGTATAGGTTGCGAAGTCACCGAACTACAAGTTTGGTGTTGACAGATCAAAGTTCGGTTACCACATAGAAATTGCGAAGTAACCGAACTATATTTTATCAAAGTTCTGTTACCTATATAAATTTATCGACTAAACCGAACTCAAAATTTTCATATAAAGAAGGAGTTCGGTTACGTTTTTTTTTTGCGAGCTTACCGAACTACATAGTTCGGTTACCTAAAAATTCCTAATTGACCGAACTGTTCTTCATATTGAAAGTTCGGTTACCAAAATCTAGGGTTTTCAAAATTTCTCCTAGCAGAAATCTATACTCTAACTACCATTTTCTATGGTTTTTGATGATTTTTAATCGATTTCTTCAACAAAAAACGATTAAAAGGAATGGGTATGAAGGAAATTACCTGTGGATTTTCATTTTACTCGAATCGGACTTCTTGGTTGATGTTGGATGCTTGACTTCATCTCCCAACTTTGCTTGAAGTTGTTTATCAACTTCAAATTGATTTGGGAGATTCGCTATATTTGCCAGACCCGGACTCAATCCTGGAATTCTTGGTGTCTGCTTAGAACGCATTGTTTATAAAAATTGATTAATCGACGATGATTTTTTTTCGAATCGACGATTAACGTCGATGTCTACGAAGAAGAGGAGGAGAAGAAGAAGAAGAAGAAGAATAAAAGAAAAAAAAAGGTTTTGAAACTGATTTTAGGTTTTAATTTAGGGGATTAGATTAGTGGGTAGTGGTTAAATTAGTGGCTTATTAGGATTAGTTATAACTTTAATTAGGGTAAGGGCAAATTAGTCTTCCCTAATCTTTTAGGACACCCCTTAAAATGTAGGGTGGACATTCATATAACAAAGTAATCCCCCACCTTTTTAGAGTAGTCCCCAAAATATCGTTCATTATTTTGTTGGAGATGAATTCTAAGCAGTATTTTGGGTAAACTGCAGCTGACTATTATTTTCTTGCAGCAGTGGCACCGTTTGATTTTTATCAACACCTTGACATATTCCTATTCCTTTCCATACACTAGACCCATAATTGTTTGGAGCATCTGTCAATGCTCATATGAGAGAAGTATTTACATCGGAGAATTTTTACCCAAACGGCAATGGGATTTTGCAACATTCTCTAAGCAAGCGATTTTATGTGACTCATTACTTGCTTAAAATTTGTTAAAGATTTTTATGTGACTCATTAGCTTAAAATAAAGCATTAACACTAGTAGTACTTGAGAGTAGTAATTGTCTTCCGTCTCCTCAGTTTAGTCGCTAATATGGTGTTTAGAACAGCTTGTAAATGTGGTGATGATATCTGAAATTTACTACACAAAGTCATTTTGGTCAGGTTTATGTAAGTCCAATATTAAACTCAATGAACTTACTTTTAATGTGAAATCAACCTTGACTAGTGTGGTATTCCGAAATCTAGAACTCATCCACTAAAACAACTAAACACTACCCAAGATAGATTATTTCAAGAGAGCAACGTTAAGTTTTCATTGCATGCTAAATACAGAGATATTTATGGCAAACACCATTCCTGCTGCTTCTACCAGTGATGACATAAATCTCTTCTGACTACAGTAACACTGTAGGGAGTATGAGCTATCAACTTAAAATATAAGAAGTGCCTCCAATCCATAAAGCAAGAGACTGCCACTTTACAATGCGCACATAGAGTTGGTTCACATACTTTAGATACAGATTTAGCCTTGTTTTACCAAAATCAAGTCTCCAGGAGTCTTAAACGAATGTTTTCATAATAAATTCCCCTCATGAAGATGCAATTTCTATGGCCCGTAATAATTTAGTCAACATGTAAATCATGTGAGACAATCTAAAAAGAATGGCCAGGTAAGGCACAGTAATAAACTCCTCCTGCCTAGAATCAGCGCAAGATGAGTCACGCACTTACAAGATAACACATGGTCTGACTAAGTGTGGGAGATTTGGAAGTATAGCTGGCTGCATTGCCAGTCAAAGATTCCAAGTATACTCTGGGGATAACGCACTTTCAGAATTCATGGATACAGTAACAAGAATAAGGTGCAACTGATGTTTTATCAAAGTAACTATCAGAATTCATGGATAAAGTAAGAAGAATAAGGTGCAACTGATGCTTTAACAAAATAAGGACAGGATAACTGCAGCAGGCGCCAAAGAGACTATCTGATTGAAGTCATCCCCATTATCTTTCTGGCTCTCTATCTACTCCACTTAAATCTGAACTACATAGCGGGAAATTTACTCACTAATCCTGATTTTTACTTACAACTTCATCCACCCCTTTGTATCCCCTTTAACCACACGCACCAGCATAGGGGTCCAACACCTGACAGACACAACATGAGTACTGGTGCATTAGATTTGAAATTCAATAAAAAGTAAACAAATAAAAGTCTGGCTGTAGAAATTGATCCAAGTAAAATTATGACATAGACATACAAAAACTATGAATCTACTGTTCTGATATCAACATGTACAGGTTGAACTAATTTATCATGGAAAATCTTGAAAATGGGATCCAGAAAAAGGGTTCACGTGTTATTTTTTGGGCAACAACCCCCTATCAATTAGGAACTAGTTTTGCTAAGATTGTTGCTGAATAATAGTATGAACCAACAAAACCCTCTTCATTTGAAGATATTTCTATTTTGTCTCTTAATTGTCCTGTAAGTCCTTTGTTTGTTTGATCAGTTTGAGTCAGCTGAAAGCTCTATGATATTATTGTAACCGTCCAGACTTGGAGTCTGGACTATGAATGCAAACTATCATGAAATTCACATATTGTCAAAACATAATACATCATCACCAATAATTGAACATTCAATATCATCAACAATTGAGAATTGGAAACACAATATAAATTATCATTATCTATCTCGACATCTCATTCAATTGGA
Source organism: Papaver atlanticum (assembly GCA_023531105.1). Taxonomy (NCBI): domain Eukaryota; kingdom Viridiplantae; phylum Streptophyta; class Magnoliopsida; order Ranunculales; family Papaveraceae; genus Papaver; species Papaver atlanticum. The sequence goes on along the minus strand of JAJJMB010002379.1, from coordinate 2,335,028 downwards.
GCATGATAATCATCAAATCACCACAAATCATGAACTTCACCTCATCAAATCACCACAAATCATTATCTAATTACACTGAATTTAAAGTAATTTCAAAAAAAAAGTTACGAAGAAAGCAATAACAACCATACCTGGCTTGGGATGTTAGTGCAGATATTGGCTATATGACTTGGCTTGGGTAGATATGGCAGATATCGGCTGTATGACTTCGATCAGCGCACAATAAACATATCTGTGTCTTTTGCACTCCAGCTTTCCCTTTCCCTTCTTGTTAGGGTTCCTTTTAAATTTAAGCTTGTCATTATCCTAGTTAAAGATGATCCCAAATCAAACAACTGTAAAATCTTTGACATCCCATTCGACGCCACATTTTTCTCTTTTTAACCCTAATCGCGATAAGTGATCCACACCCGTATTTAACTCACGATACACGTGCTCAAATCTAAGAACACTACCACGGTACCTGAATTTTTTTTGATACGCCATTTCCATTGCCAAATCTATAGTGTTTTTTTTTATCGATCCAGCTCACTCCATTTAGCAATTCTATAATGCCTTGGTTGTCCACACTGATAGTCAGTTCGCGCATGAATCTTGGATCGACACGTTTTAGTATATAACCGATTCCCAACAACTCTAAGAACTCTGAACTTGGATCGTGAATATCCTCCTCAAACAATAATTTTGCAATACCATGGTACGATCCTCTTAATATCTTTTTTTTTAACTCAAAAAGGGCTAAATATATTGAAAGAAAAAGCATGGCTTCCACAAAGAAGTGTGGCCACCATGAAAAAGTGTTACAAAAAATTTAGCTTGAAGCTAAACTCTCAAAAGAAACACAAATACTGTCAACATACTAAGAAAACCAATTTATCCTATCACTCCTTCCCAATTGAACAAAAGACTGTTTAGTGTAATGTTCTCAAAAATCTTAATCCCAAGAGACCAGTTGTAGAGTAAGCATTTTACTTCAATCAAAAGTGTGTTGAAATGCTTGTAGTTGCCTTGATAGAGCCTCCCATTTCTTTCATTCCAAACAACCCACCAAATGGCAAATGGAATCATGCTCCACAGTTTCCTCCTCTAAGAGTTTCCTTTCTTCTTGTTCCACTCCCAAATAGTTGCTTTTACATCCTCCCTGAAAACCCATACTAGTTTGAAACTAGTGAAGAAAAAATTCCATAACTTTCTTGTCTCATCACAATGCAAGAACAAATGTGAGTTGGATTCAGCTGCCTTCTTACACATAATGCACCCATTAATAACAATAGTGTAGGAGCTGCATTATAACATAAATTCCAGGTGAAAAAGATCACTTTTTGTGGAATTCTTGGATTCCAAAAGCTCTTGTGTGGAAATCTGATGTACCCTGCAACTTCAATTGCATCATAACAGGATTTTACAGAGAAGTTATTACCAGGATTCCAAGACAAGTAATCATCTCCATTGTCTGTCAGATTAGGGGCATTAATTTGACCCAGCATTGCAGTTACCATCTCCATTTCATCTTCTTTAAGATTCCTGGTAAAATTGAAATCCCAAGCAGAACTGTTATCAGTGAATTTCACCATGTCCCTAATAGAAGCACTTTTATTTCTGGATAATCTATATAGAGATGGATATAAGCTTGCTAAAGATCGCTCCCCTATCCAGATATCATGCCAGAAAGAACATTTATTTCCACTTTGAATGTGCATAGTAGAAAGTTGTTGAATAATATTCTTGGATTTTAGGATGCCTTCCCATAAACTCTTACCCGCAAAATCTTTAGAATCATTAGGTAGTAGAGCATTGAATGAGCCACCAAACTTTTGATGAACTACTGATCTCCAGAAAGCTCTTCTCTCAGTATTGTATCTACAAATCCACTTAGCATGTAAAGCTCTATTAATGAGTCTCAACCTTTTTACACCAACACCACCTCTTTGTTTTGATAAGGATATCCTTTTCCAACCCACTCAACCTCTCTTTTTACCAGCACCCCAAAGAAAACTTCTCATAATGTTATCCATTTGCTTTTCTACAGAAGCAGGAATCTGGAAAAGAAAAAGGTAATAAATTGGAAGGCTGCATAGTACATGTTTGATAAGCATTAACCTACCTCCTTTTGAGAGGTACCTTCTTTTCCAATTGCTTAATCTCTTATGAAATCTTTGTAAAATCACTTCCTAAACAGTGACTGACTTTGATTTGCTACCTAAAGGAATTCACAAATAGTTTAAAGGAAATTGCACTTTTTGGCAACCAAAAATTTGAGCACAAGAGTCAGCAAACTGTGCATTTCCTACAGCCACTAAAGCACTTTTCTTGAAGTTTACTTTCAAGCCTGAGACCATTTCAAAAGCAATTAAGATGTTCTTGAGATTTGTAATCTGTTCTTCAGTGTCATCCAGAAACATGATGAGATCATCAGCAAACTGTAAATGGTTTATAGTCTCCATCTATTGAAGGCTTGAATCCTTGAATAAGGTTTAACTCAGCAGGTCTTTGAATCATCAAAGAAAGAACCTCAACCACCAAAACGAAAATGAAAGGTGACAAAGGGTCTGGTAATGGCTTAATTCGAGGAAAACCGGCCTCCCGATGATTACTTCGAGTGTAATCAAACTCCAAACTAGAGAGAACTCTAATCATAATTCATTTTCACCGGATATCTATTTCATTGAAACTGGACTCTTTAAATAGAGTTTATAAAGCATTCAGTTACAACCCACGTACATCTCCTCTGAAATAGGAGTTAACCCCCACTAACCTAAACTACTTGCAACTGCTAATTCAAATTCCTATTAATTAGCCACAATAACACGTTTACAATAATTATTATCACTAATCCTAATTAACAAAAGTAGTACCGTAACATTCCACCACCCTTAGGAAAATAAGATTTTTGTTATAGGGAAAGCTGATTTGTTTATTGGGAAAGCTAAATTATTTTGACTATGGTTTATTTGTTTTGACTTTGGGTCGTTAAAGGGGAGGAGTAAAAAGTTGTCTTTCCTCCTAACAAAGCACTGAAATGTACTGTTATATCCTCAACTTTCCCAAATCTTATATTATTATTATTTTTGATCGATCTTAATCCTCTATTTGAAGTATTGGATAACCATGAATCCTTTCACAAAGTTTTCACAAAAAACAAAATGAATGATGAGAATGCCGATTACAACGATTATACATTGATCATAGAAGAAGATAAACTACTTTTGTTGTCAAATACAGACTACTCAAAGATTTCTACAACATGTCTCTAATAAAATATTTCTACTGTTCGTTATATAGATTTTCTGATTCTACCATCTAACATCTCCGGCATAAAGACAATTCACCGTTTGAAGACAAACAACATTTTATTTAACAAAACATTCAGAGCAACGTATTACCCTCGCCGTTTGAAGCAAGTTTGTTATACTTCAAGTTTTTGCTGAATTCATGGGTTCTTCATAAACTACATCATCTTCACATTTCCTATGTATCTTATAAGCGATCAAGAACTTCGCTGGTTATTATATATGTTAACTAACATACAAAAAAATAAATGCGCACATGATGATTCTAATATGTACCAGCCTTTTTTTCTATAACTTCTAATCAACCATTGCAAGAACTAATATGCTTCACCAGTTGTTAACAAGAACCTCATAAGAGTTGATTGGTTGAAAATCTGCGACATATTTTGTGGTTGACCATGGCAATTTGTGACACATTTTACCAAACACTCGTCGTGCATGCGTACGAAAATTCACATACATAATGAAATTCCAAAAACTAGCTCTTTTTTGAAACCCAACCTCCAAAATACGTTACTCAATGGATTAAATTAGAGTAAATTCATAAGCAGAGTTGGAGATCAGAGTTATAATATAACAATTATTTGGTTGCAACACTAGTTGTGGAACGGATACAAAGAGCAAGAACGTGAGATGAATTCGTAGATAAAATTGAATTAAGTTAAAGTCATCGAAAAACATGAAATGAATTTAAGGAAGAAGATCCCAAGAATTTTTGTGTTTTTTACGTCGGCTGTTTACAGTAAAGCTCATGATCGGTTGGATCATGTGGGTTTGGTTAGAGGGAGGGTAATCTGGTAATACAAAAAAAATGAAAAAGTCAAATTCAGTAAATAATTCCCCAATATACATCTTAATAATATTAGCTTTCCCCTTAAAATACTTCCCCCTAAACAAACCAGCTTTCCCTATAACAAAATTTTAATAACCTTGTCCTCAAGGTTATGCTATAAGTCTAAGCTTCTGGCTTCATGTCCGACATCAATTTTTTTTTGATTTGTTCCACCTCTACTAATCTTCATGCTCTGTAAAAAGCTTTGATCCGTTGCCACCTCAATATCAATAATTCTTTATGCCCTCGAAAAAGCTTCAATCCATTCTTCTTCTTTTTTTTCTTTTTTTTTATTAGGAGAAAGATGAACAATATTTTGAATATCTTTTTACCCAAACAAAATCTAGGTAAAAATATTGGGAACATGTTAAAAAAATTCTCAAAGTAAAACCGTTCTTTTGTTTTTGTTTTTGTTTTTTTGACGGAAAAATCAAAAACCTAATCCAACTTTAAACAAAATCCTAATATGTAAAACGAAAATGAAAAGAAAAATATTAAAGGATAGAAACCACTTCTCTGATGATCTTTAGGATTGATACTGGTGAAGATTTTGTGTTTTGCGGAAGCGAAAACCACGCTCTGGTAATACCACTTGTTACGATACTCTTAATATCTTCTTCGTATCGTAACATGTTACGATCACACTAAGATATATAACATGGAGATGATAATGGTTTGAAGATGGGAATGGACAGTGGAGAAGAAGGATAAATTAATATGATTAAAATATGAAAGATAAAGGGTTTACTGACGAACCCTAACGGCCTGTAGAGGAGCCCTAACCTCCAAGCTTCAGTCTTGCGACCTAAACCTAATAACAACACAAAGTGCCATTTGCTTTATCATAATTTCAATTCGATCCATATTTCATTCATTGATTTGCAAATATATAGCAGAGATAAATGACGGTTACATAACTACACGACTACACCATGAACCTAGTTAAACATTATATCATACGAACTAGGAATTAACTCCACTAATATTGAAACTGCTAACTAACAAAAAAAAGACTCCTGCCAACTAGGGACTCTACCAACAGTACACACGTAAATAACTGGTAAATCAAATCAACATTCTCTAATCTTTTGACCGTACTTAATTAAGAAATTAAAATCCTAAATAAACTAAAAACACAATTAACTTGACCGTAACAACTCCTTCTCCCTTAATTTAAGACTTATCCTCAAGACTTGCATCTTGATCCTGGTCTTCCTTGCCCACTTTAAAGGGAAGATTGACATGTATCATAGTTCCAAGTCAACCACAATATTTTCCAGCATATTGATCACCCTCAACTTTCTTCAAACAATATGATTTTTGCAAACAAACATGGTTAATAACCATAAGAAAAAGTTGAACTTCATTAATTGAAGATACTTGGACCGTAGCAAGAACAAAAGATAAAATTCCTTTGGTGTTTGGTTCATCAAAAGTATTGCAAAACTCCGAAATATTAAGGACTGGAAAATCTATGGTTTTTGATTTTGGAGTCTCTAACTTTTCTTCAAATATATCAAAAAAGTCACACAAATAGAAACTCCTTGTGTTTGAAGATTTGGTACTCCTTTTATTTGGAGATTTGCTAAGGGTTTTTTGAGAATCTCTAAGATCTTGATCAAAATTTTTGAAAGCCAGTATAACTTCTTCAAACGCTTTCAAAAGTTCTTGAACTTGAACGGGATCAAACATTTTATATTTTATTTTTGGTGATCGTTTTTGTAAGAGATTGATGATGAAGATGGCGTTTTGCGGAAGCGATAACCTTGCTCTGGTAATACCACTTGTTACGATCACACTAAGATATATAACATGCAGGTGACAATGGTTTGAAGATGGGAATGGACAGTGGAGAAGAAGGATAAATATGATTAAAATATGAAAGATAAAGGGTTTACTGACGAACCCTAACGTCCAAGGCCTATAGAGGAGCCCTAACCTCCATGCTTCAGTTTTGCGACCTAAACCTAATAACAACACAGAGTGCCATTTGCTTTATCATAATTTCAATTCGATCCTTATTTCATTCATTGATCTGCAAATATATAGCAGAGATAAATGACGGTTACATAACTACACGATTACACCATGAACCCAGTTAAACACTATATCTTACAAACTAGGAATTAACTCCACTAATATTGAAACTGCTAACTAATAAACAAAGACTCCTACCAACTAGGGACTCTACCAGAAGTACACACGTAAATAACTGGTAAATCAAATCAACATTCTCTTATCTTTTGACTTAACTTAATTAAGAAATCAAAACCATAAATAAACTAAAAACACAATTAACTTGACCGTAAAAAAAAAAGAAAAGAATTATTGATATTGAGGTGGCAACGGATCAAAGCTTTTTGCAGAGCATGAAGATTAGTAGAGGTGGAGCAAACATTCTATCGTCTTGGACCGGATCAGCATTCCAAAACGCAGCACTACCACAAATTATATCCCGAATCTCTAGTAACCTGCGGCGGTCTATAACCCAAGTATGCCCAGAACCAGATAAAAAATAACGACACAACTCACAGATTATATCCAGATCTTCATCATTCAATTCCTTACAACATCTCAAGCACCAAAACCTCTGCTTGTACCTTGATATCCTATCACATGCCTGCTGACGTATGCTGCTCAGATCCAATAGTTCTTGTTCTTGTTCTTGTTGTTGTTGTTGTTGTTGCTGCTGATTGTTTGGTTTTTTATCAGTTTCCTTCTGGTGTAGTTGGCTTATGATCTTTATTTGAGGGATTTTGGAGAGCTTTTCTAGAAACTTTTTCTGATCCTGAGTGTTGGAAGAACTTGAAGACATTATGCAGTAGTGAAGAAACTAATATCAACAATCCTCAAGATTCGACTTGTCTTCATCTTTGGTCTTCAACTCTTGATGATGAAATCTTGAACTTCGTAGAATCTTGACAATGTGATATTTTCCTCTAATTCCATGTTGATTGAAACTTCATTTTGAATATTTCTTCTTCCATTTGCTTTATTGAAAGAATACAAAAATAAAAATGAACTAAACAAACCAAAATATGATGCAATTATTTTTTATTTTTTATTTTTGTTTTGCATGAGTCACGAAAAATAAATTAAACACAAGATGAAAACAAAACATAATATTAAAACTAATGATGAACCTAATGAACTTTTCTCTTGTCTTTTTTTTTTCTTTTTTTTTTTTGACAAGAGACCTAGCATAATGATAACTATGTCCCAAGTTTTTTTTTTTTTTAAGACAAGAGAAAATGAAATACAAATAAAAATAAAGATAAAATAAAAATGTAAGTACAAAGGCCATGGTGTAAGTACTTTACCGCTTGATTCTTCACAAACTTATATGTCTCGATATCATAAACTTCTTGAAATCTCATCTTGATGATATTCGCTCTTGTACATAAGTCTTCAACTTGTAAGAAGTTCTGCTCCTTGTCTTGTTGCTTTACTTGAATCTGAAATCTGTTCATTTCTGTACCGTTGCTTGTAAACCTTGAACGTCTTCAACTTTCCTTCGAATTTGTGATGCTCCGCTTATTGATGATGATGGTGTTTCTATGGACCTGTTGGTGTAGTGAGAGAGATAAAGTGGATGGTGCTAACTGCGAACAAGATTACAAGTGGTACGTAAGTTAGCAATTCGATGTCACCATCATGATTGATAAAATAGCACTCAAAAGATCAAAGTAGTGCTTCTATTGGTGGGAGGTTGGGTAGCTCATGTAGACACCCCAGTTTTGCACAGTCACGAAAGCTTGCCGCGAAATCGTATCCGAAGTATGAATGTGCTGTGTAAAACTAGTCCGAAGTACGTGCCATGGTATTAAGCTAGCTGGTCAGAAGAGCGACCACCAAGTCATTAGTTCATAGAAATCCATTTGGCCCACTTCATTATACCATGTTAGTGCACGTACACATTTTCCAAATCCATAAACGTTTTCATACCATAAAAATGTTTGAGCTAAAATGTCCTCCGAGAGTAATAATATGTCGACCCCATTTGAAAGCTTTGTCTCCAAGACTTTCCATATAACTAGGATCTTAGGCTTAGATGAAATCTTTTTAGTTTTAGTAATGATATTGAATGACGTTAATAATATGAGAATAATATTTTTTTAAATGGGAAATGGTATTTAGGTTTTTAATGTGAGCTGTCCAATCAAAATTATTTACTCTAAGGGTCATAGTTAATGGGAAAAACTATAAATAGCTAGCTAAATTTTGTGTATAGGGGAGAGAAAAAAATCTTTAGAAGGGAGGAAAACATAGGATCGAAAGAGAAATCGGAGTAAAATTGGTTGTAAAAAATTGGGAGAAAACATTTGGTGTTCTAAAGAGATAAAAACAGTTTTGGATACGATTTTGCGGCTACGGTGCTAGTTATTGTTGGCCAATGTTCTAAGTGACATCAAATCCCTCTGAGCGAAAAAAGGTTTGCTTAACATTTGTCTTATCTGTTTTTCTTCTTTATCATTGTGCGCAAGCTAAGATTTTGGTGTTTGGCGATTAGATAATTAAGAGGAGTTCTTGTTTTTGTTTGATATTGCATGTTCCATTACCCTCTGTGTCAACACTTGATACCCACTTCTGGAATTTATCCATATTATTAAAATATAGGCCTGATGCATGCATTAGTTGGATTTCTTAATGACTTATCTAGTGACAGAAATACAATGATCATGAGCTGAATTTTAATCACCTAGATACGAAGTGGAACAATATTCAACAGTTAAGCAAGTGAAGGCTAACATGATTAATTAGGTAATTAGAATCATCCGTCTGATTGGCCCATATCTTCATTAGCACAGTAAAGCTATCCATTTGCATCAGTTTCTTTGGATCTTTTGCATGTTAGTTGATTACAGCAGCCCATTTACGTAGTGCTTGAGTATATAATAGGCATATTTAGATTTCCCCGAGTGGCATTTTCATTCATGAGAATTTTGATATTAATAATAATTCAATTGTCACAATCACAATAATAATAATATATTGATTTTCCACCTTAAGAGTTTTTTTTTATTCCGTTTCCAATAATAACAATTTGTGATCATTTTTACAACAATAATTGGGTTTTGTTTTGAGAACACGGAATTTGATCGGCCGGATAAAGTGCGAGCCGACGCATTTAATATTCTTATATTATCTTATATAGTGTTTCATAATCTAAACCCTAGTATCCCAATTATAAAGTAGAGGCCGATTTTCGGATTGGACGGGTTAGGTGCTTCACACTTTTCTAACTCGTACTTTGATTCCCGGACTGTTTCTCTGTTTTGGACTAGTGCTTATTTCGGGTCCCAACTCCCTAAGTTGGGTGGCGGCTTCTTATTAATAATTTTCCACGTGATTTCCATTTTAGATATCTTAGAGATCTTAACCGATTTCGATGGTATCTACAGCTCACCATTCTACCCGGATTTTACGTACGGTGACACACACTCTAAAAGCACATATTTAGACACATACAAAGAAGTGAAGGTCGGTGCCTCTCATGATGTAACATGGGTAGTCTCCACTATAGTGGACCACAACTCTAATATCGAATTCAGTTTGCACCTCATTTTCCACTGGCATGGTTAAATCCAACTTTAACTCTCATACAAGCAAGAAACCCAGTCACGTTCTCTGGCATCTCTAAGTTCAGTCACTCTTATGAGAATCTCGATGTAACCTTAGCGACATGTATACTATGTGACTCTAAACTAACTACAAGTTGGAGTTTTTCATGAACTAATTTATAAAAAAATTGAAAAATCATGAAAATTTTACAAGCTTAACCACTCCCCCACACTTAAACTTTACATTGTCCTCAATGTAAATTGAGTCATCCAAGTAGAGTCAAGGTGGGAAATATTATATGAAATGTGACAAGAAATCAAAAAAAAAAAATACACGACAAGAAAAAGCTAAAAAAAAACAAGAAAAGAACAAAAAATAAAAGTAAGACAAGAAATACTCATTCCATGGGTCGCCTCCCATGTAGCGTTTGGTTTAAATTCGTCAGCCCGACTATCTCCTTGCTTTCTATGACTCCTCTAGAGGGAGTACTTACACAAAGTTAACTCCTTCCACCACTTCGGAAGTGAAATTCTCATAATATGGTTTCAACCGGTGCCCATTAACTTTAAGTTCCTTTCCTGTAGCAATACTACGAATTTCTACTGCACCATGAGAAAACACATTAGTAACAATAAAGGTCCAATCCAACTTGACCTTAATTTACCCGGAAATAATTGCAAGCGAGAATTAAATAAAAGCACTTTATGCCCAACACAAAATTGTTTTCTAGAAATCATAGTATCATGAAAGGCCTTCGCTTTCTCCTTGTAAATGCGTGAGCTTTCAAATGTATCATTTCGAAGCTCTTCTAGCTCTTGGAGTTGTAACTTCCTTTGCTTTCCATCACCATCCATCTCCATATTGCATTGCTTAATAGCCCAAAACGCCTTATGCTCAATTTCAACGGGTAAGTGACAAGGTTTACCATACACAAGCCTAAAGGGAAAGATCCCGATAGGTGTCTTGTATGCGGTTCTATAAGCCCACAAAGTATCATTAAGTCGCATGCTCCAATCTTTCCTTGTTGGATTCACCATCTTCTCTAGTATGGACTTCGCCTCACGGTTAGAAACCTTGGCTAGTCCATTTGTTTGGGGATGATAAGGTGTTTCAATCTTGTGCGACACATTGTACTTCTTCAACAAGCTTTGTTAAGAACCTGTTTTTGAAGTGTGAACCCCCATCGCTAATTATGGCTCTTGGAATTCCAAACCTTGCAAAGATATTAGCTTGCACAAAATCTGAAACCACTTTAGAATCATTAATTGGGGTGGCCTTAGCTTCCACCCATTTTGAGACATAATCAAGAGCAAGTAAAATATAAAAAAATTCCCATGAGAGTCAACAAAATGACCCATAAAATCAATACCCCGTACATCAAAAACTTCAATAAATTGAATAAAAGTTTGTGGCATTTGATTTCGAGCACCTAGATTGCCTGTTCTTTGGCGCCTATCACAAGTTGTACAAAATGTATATGCCTAACTTCTTAAGTTTGTCCCTCTCAGCACGAGACAAGTTCTTTGGGATTTGTTTAGACACCAAGTAATTGACAATATCGGCATACCATGGTTCTCCAAAGGCAATTGAGAATACTTGCTCATCCGGGAAACTTTCACGCAATGGGATAGCTTCCTTGTCCACAGCAAGACGGCTCAAGTGATCCGCAACATTATTCTCAATTCCTTTCTTGTCCTTGATTTCAATATCAAACTCTTGCAAGAGTAAAATCTATCGTATGAGCCTCGGTTTCGCCTATTTCTTTGTAAGTAAGTACCTAAGTGCTGCATGATCAGAAAAGACAACAACTTTTGTACCAATTAGATAAGAGCGAAATTTCTCCAATGCAAATACAATAGCTAACAACTATTTTCAGTGGTTGTATAGTTTTGCTGGGCCTCATTGAGCATTCTAGAAGCATAATAAATGGCATGAGGTATCTTCCCCACACATTTCCCAAGCACCGCACCAACCGCATAGTCACTTGCATCACACATGAGCTCAAAAGGCTTGCTCCAATTCGGTGCTTTAATGATAGGGGCTGAAATCAAAAGTTCTTTCAAACGATTGAATGCCGCCACACACTTTTCATCAAAGTTAAAAGCCACATCTTTTTGCAATAAGTTGCAAAAGAGCGCATCTCCCTCACCGTAGTGGGAGGGGTTAAAGCACGAATAAGGTCTATCTTAGATTTATCAACTTCCAAGCCTTTAGTAGATATTATATGGCCTAAAACTATGCCATGAGTTACCATAAAATGACACTTCTCCCAATTCAGCACAAGATTTGTTTCAACACATCATTCAAGGATTAGTGACAAATTGTTCAAGCAAAGGTCAAATGAATCACCAAAGACACCAAAGTCGTCCATGAATACTTCAATGATGTTTTCAACATACTTGGAAAAGATACTTACCATACACCTTTGAAAGGTAGCTGGAGCATTGCACAAGCCAAAAGGCATCCTCCTATAAGCAAAAGTACCGAATGGACAAGTGAAAGTGGTTTTCTCTTGATCCTCCAATGCTATCACAATCTGATTGTACCCTGAATAACCATCAAGAGAACAATAGTAAGAGTGTCCAGCTAAATGTTCAAGCATTTGATCAATAAATGGTAAAGGAAAGTGATCCTTCCTAGTGGTGGCATTCAATTTTCTATAATCAATACAAACCCTCCAACCGGTTTGCACACGAGTTAGGACAAGTTCGTTCTTATCATTCTCCACCACCGTCACACCTGATTTATTTGGTACTACTTGTACCAGTCTCACCCACTTGCTATCGGATATGGGGTAGATAACACCCACGTACAAAAGCTTGAGTATCTCCTTTTTCACAACTTCCATCATGGGGGGTGGCGGGGGGGGGGGTTCAAACGACGTTGCGCTTCCCTTGTAGGCTTTGCATCGTCCTCCAAACGAATCTTGTGCATACAAACGGCAGGGCTTATACCATTGATATCAGCAATTGTCCATCCAATGGCCGTCTTGTACGTCTTTAGCACCCTTAGAAGTTTTTGCTCCTGTAATTCACTAAGCTCATTAGAAACAATCACAGGTAAATCTTCCTTGTCACCCAAGTACAAGTACTTTAGGTGGTCGGTAAGAGGTTTCAATTCTAACTTTGGAGAATTAACAATGGAAGGTACAAGCTTTTCATCACTGCATGGTAAAGAAATAAAAGAGATATTATGAGTTTCCGGGCATCCTTGTAGTGAGTTAAGATCACCAAGGGCTTCCTTGACTTCATTACCACACTCTACACCATTATCCATGGATGTAGTTAAAACGGTTTCTAAAGCATCGTCACCATTCAATTCAAACACTTGTTGTGACAATGTATCCATCATATCAAATGGAGAAACAAGAATGGACATCACTAGGGTATCTCATCGTTTCGAAAATGTTGAAACGTACTGTTTCTCCATCAAACTCCATAGTTAGCGTTCCCTTGTCCACATCAATAACGGTTTTCGCCGTTTCCATAAAGGGACGCCCAAGTAGCAATGGAAGAGACGAGTCCGGTGACCCTTCATTCATCTCTAACACGCAAAAGTCAGCTGGAAATACTAGTTGATTAACCTGCACAAGAACATCCTCAACAATACCCATTGGGTAGACATTAGAGCGATCGGCTAATTGCAATAAAATTCCATACTTTTTAAGAGGACCAAGATTAAGTGAATTATACATAGATGCAGGCATAACATTTACAGATGCACCTAAGTACAACATTGCTTTGTTAAATGTAGTGCTACCAATTGTGACAGGAATGTCAAAGCAACCGGTATCTTTGCACTTAAGTGGAAGTTTATGTTGTAAGATTGCCGAAGCGTTCTCCCCCACACTTAGCACTTCATTTCCCTTGAGCCTTTGCTTATTGGTACACAAGTCCTTCAACACTTTTGCGTACTTGGGAACTTGCTTGATAGCATCTATGAGTGGTATGTTCACATGGATCTTCTTGAGAATGTCTAAAATCTCCTTTTCTAGTTCCGCCTTCTTGGAATTTGCAAATCTACGAGGGAAATGTATAAGAGGAACATAAGTAGAAATCGGAGTTTAAAGTTAGGAATACGTACCTCAGAAGTTTAAGGAGAATCATCATTCTTCTCCTCCAAAACAGGTTCCTTTGGTGTTTCCACCTTGCCCGAATCAGTAACTTCGGGTTGCAGAATTTGTGTACCACTTCTCAACGTAATAGCATTGACGTCCCCTTTTGGGTTAAGAGGTTGAGAAGGGAGTTTCCACAATTTTGTGCCTTCAATTGGTTCAACTCAGTATCTATGGAACCAACTTGTGTTTGCAAATCCTTGATTGTACTCTTGTTCTCCTGCTGACTTTGTTGGAACATGGTACTAAAGCCTTGCATCATTGCTTGAAGCTTTGCATCGAGATCGGAACCTTGATTTTGAGTTGATTGTTGTGGTTGCGGTTGCTGAAATTGTTGTTATTGCGGTTGAAATCCACTCGGACGGTTGAAAATAGGTTTTTGAATCGCTCCTTGCTTGTTAGCATAGATAAAGTTGGGATAATCTCTCCATCTAGGATTGTAAGTGTTGGAGTAGGGATCATACCGTCTTTGCTGATTTGTAAAGACCGCACTAGCTTGCTCCAACTCTTCATCATATGAAGGTACAATAACCGAAGCTATCTTTTGCACCATTCTCTCCATGCTATCCATCCTTTGATCAAGGTGTGATGATGATTCATTAACTCATGCACCCGCCTAACCATTGGTTCACCTCTTGTGTAAAATTGTTGCGAGTTCGCAGCCATGCTTACAATCAACTCGGTAGCTTGGGCTACCGTCTTGTTCACTAGTGCACCACCACCCGCGGCATCAAGAAGATATCTATCACTTGGTTGGAGACCTTCGTAGAAGTATTGGATTATCATAATATCACTGAATTGGTGGTGTGGACAGCTTGCTGATGTAATTTTAGATAGTGGTAAGAAATTGGGTTGTCGTTCACTCG